>JAAAKG020134073.1:0-13964 GCA_010014905.2 Druon quercuslanigerum | reverse complement strand
ATGCATTTTAACTTGACAATAATTTGACATGTATTGACTTCAGACATGGATTGTTTGGTTTTCTCTAAAAACTAATCTAATGAAGGTATTTTGTTTTGGTTTTTCTTATTTATACATATTTAAATTAGCAATATTAAAATTATTATATTATACATTTTAGTAATTTCATTCAGATCATTTGAAAAAGGCACGTTGTGATGCCGAAACGTCGTGGAAAATAAATGGAGTTATAATGGAAATCTCTGTTTTGTTTTTAATTTGATGTGACCGTATGACATAATTAAACAAATACTACAAGATTTTTATTGTCTTGAACCCTGTAATAAACGCTATACAATATATTAAAAATTAGTAGTCTGTCCTTAAGCTTTACAAAGCCAAGTAAAGTTACAAGATATATTGATTAAATTTATTTAACAAGTTCTCTTTCACTCCTATATGTTAGTACGGTATTTGAACATTTCAATACAAAATATTCCACTAACCTAACGTACTTGAAAAGGCAAAAGAGTGAGAATCGATTCCAATTTCGCCTGCTGTATAGAGTATACTCTGTACAATTTACAATATACATCGGTACTCTATTTAAAAGGCTTGAAGCTACAAAAGAGTTACGATATATCGAGCACAAGCTGGGATTCCTTTATTCACATTCTAGAGGCCACTCGCCTCGTATATCAACCGATTTAATTAGGTTTTTGCTCTCGTCTGAAATCCGATAGGAGCTCGCTTACAGTTATAGCAGAATCATGCCGAACCGGTACTCTAGACGGTGGAAGTTATTCCTTTGTTTTGTTCAATCGCGACAGAATTAGCCCAATCATTAAAAAATATATATATGTATATGGACATTTCATTGCATAGAAGCGCACTGCGCAATGCAAGTAAGCCATCAAATTGCATGGTAACCGAGATATGGGAGGTCCCAGAAGAAAAATTATGTATAGTTTATACATAGTGGAAGAAATTATGTTTAATTTGCATTTGTTTTATACGAAAAAGATACAAAGCAAATGAAAATTATAATAATATATATATATTATAGTAGTCGGTACACTTTGGCGTGCAGACCAGTTTTCTATTTAATGTTATTGAATCAAAACCAAATAAAGTTGGAAACTAACGGATTCATATAATAATTTGACAAGCTCAATGCTGATGATAACCATTACTCAAAAATATATAGTCTTATTATGGTTTTTGTAAATGAGAATTGGAATTTCGAATATCTCAAAACACAATTAATTTCTCAGAATCTCAAAAAATTATCTTCAAAACATAGAGTAAAGGCTCACATTTTTGAGAAATGGTGGCAGTCTTCGTTAAGCTTGTCAAATTTCCTTTCAAAATTATTAGGCACTATGTTTTTTAGTTTGTTCTTGTCAAAAAATATGTAAAGAAAATAGAATAACATTTGTTTTAGACAGTGTGCTCATATTCAATGGGCTGCCCCATATTAAATACATTTGCATATGAATAATACAATTTAGTGTCTCAAAATTAGTGCTGCATTCCAACGAGTACATCGATAATTTACTTAATTTCTAATATTTTCATTATTATTTATAATTTATAATTTCAATTTACGAAATATCAACTAAAATATTATAACTGCATTAAATGTAATTTATTATATATATTATTATATATTATATATTATTATCTACCAAAAATAGGATAGTGGAATTTTCAGATAAAAGAATTAATTTTCAAAAAACAAAATATTTTAATTAAATTATTGAATTCTTAACAGAAATTTTAATTTTTAGCCAAATAGCTAAACTTTTTACCAAAATAGTTGACTTTTCACGTCAAAAGGCGAATTTTCTAACAAAAATAGGATAGTTAAATTTTCAGACAAAAGAATTAATTTTCAAGAAAAAACAATGTTTTCAATCAAATTGTTGAATTCTCGACAAAAAAAATTCATTTTTAACCAAATAGTTAAACTTTCTACCAATAGAGTTGACTTTTCAATAAAAAAGGACAAAGTTTCAACCAAAAATAGGATAATTAAATTTTTGAGTTAGGACAAATTAACTTTCAAGAAAATAAAAAGAATATTTTGAACCAAATTGTTGAATCCTTAAAATAAAATTTAGTTTTTAACTAAATAGTCGAACATTCTAGCAGAAATAAAATAGTAGAATTTTCTAGCCAGAAAGACGAATTTTTAACCAAACAGGATGAATTTTCAATCAAAAATAGGATAGTTCTATTTTCAGTTGAAAAAAAACAAAAGATATTTTGAATCCAATTGTTCAATTCTGAACATAAAATTTAATTTTTAACTAAATAGTTTAAAACAAAATAGTTAGATAATTATTGAGTTTAAAAAATTAATTTTCGAACGAAAAGGATGAATTTAAATAAAAAATAGGATACTTAAATTTTCATTGAAAAAAAAATTAATTTAGAAAAACAATATTTTCAATTCAGTTGTTGAATTCTCAAAAGAAAATTTAATTTAAAACCAAATAGTTGAATTTTTTTATCAAAATAATGAAATTTTTATGCCAGAAAGATGAATTTTCAACCAAAATCATTCCCCAATACATTGTTATACATTGCATTTTAAATTGAATTTTTAGATTTAGATTTATATAAATTTCGAATCTTGTAAAAATATTTTAAAATATTTAAATTAAAAAATAAATACTTTTGTGTTGATCATTTGTTGAACGAATCTCCAGCATGTAATCTTTGCTCACTAGAGAGATTTTTATTTTTACAAATGTATATTAAATTAATTTCTCAGGTCGCTTTAATTATGACAGTTCTGATTTTTCCAATATTTTTGGTCAAATTTAATCGGCAATTAGATATGAGACGATATCATTTTTTACAAATGCACAAAGTCCAAATCTATAAGTATAAAGGTAGACTTTCCAGAGAATATTTATCCTGTAGGAGAAGATTTATCTACCCTAGATTTAGTGTCGAGAAAGTGACAAGATCCAAGTGAAGGAAGTTCATGGGGAAGATAAGAATCCCAGGGAAAGTGCAGATTCGGTCAGGCGAAGCAACTTGCATCTTGATAATTAAAAGTTTTTTTTAGCGCAAAAAGGAGATGATTAAAAGATTTTAGATGGAAATACATACAGGAAATTCTATTTGAGTTAACTCGAGGCTATTATAAAATATTCCAGACAAATCCATCTTCACTGGACCGCATTGCTCCTCTTTCAAAATTAGTTCCAACAGAACAATGCTTAACTTAGAACTGTGACCATTGAAAAATTGGACTCTTGTATACAAATTAGTGATTGCATTAGTAAATCATGGATAACGACCAACGGTTTTAATTATGCATTGAGTAGACTACTAGGTTATTCATCATATCATTTATTGTATCTAGACATTTTCTTAAGACCATCTAGAAGGTATAATTGAATGCAGGATAGAGACTCTAATTTATTAATTAACCCGCAGGTGCCCCTTCGGTAACGTATGTAGAATCGCGGGTTGTTGAGCCGCTCACTTGGTCAATTAGAATTAGAGAGAGAGAGAGAGAGAGAGAGAGAGAGAGAGAGAGAGAGTTTCTATTAAAGAGCATAAAGTGTCGCGTGTGCCACGAGGTAAAAGCAATAAATCAGCCGAGTGCTGCCGCATGCCACCGTCGTTGGTTTGCCTCATGGCGATTCACCTTGCGGTCTCAGCATGCCAGTTTTAGTTTTATATCATAGCGGGACAATGCTGTGCTATGAGGAAATGAGATGGTTTCGCCGATAGTCTGGCAGTCCAGCAGTCCGGCACCCATGGAAACGAACGACGTTCATGCAAACAGAGCACGAGCTCACTAACTCACTAAATCACTACTGAGAATGAACGACCCTTCGATTTTGACGCTATCGTTCATATGAGGGATTTACTTGCCCGACTCATATCTTCCTGCTGCCACTTTGAATAATGAAGTTGCACAGTCTTTGAAACAATTTCTGTTTTTTTTCTTCTGCCCACTGCTCCTCTTGCGCCCACTGCTCCTCTTGTGCCCACTGCTCCTCTTGTGCCCACTAGTGCTGCGTGCTCCGAGGCATGCTCACGAACGCATTTTTGACTGACAGTTCTCATAGAGTCGTACAGCTGTGAAGACTAACAACAATCGAATTTTATTGTCAAAAGATATAAATTTATTCAAAAGTGGTTCAAAATCGAGGGTTGCTTTCTAAATCAAATAATGCTTCAATAATGGTTGTAAAAAACTATTGTTTAAAGCTATTGAATAATCAGCTATCCAAGATCAGAAAAATGTATAACTTCGATCAGCAAATTTTGTTTGGACATATTTCGAACAAGATAGGGGTATCTAAAATTAAAGCAAATAAGAAATTCACGCTATCAGACCAAAACTTTTTTGCAAATAACTTTGACAGTCTGGTCTGGTACAGTTCTGGCGCCGATCAGCTGAATGCGCTGAAAATAAAGAGTGTTTTTTTTCCAAGTCATTAAAAAATAAAGGGATTCAAGTCAGCGGCTGGTCAGCCTCTAAGTGCCCAGGTCAGACCATCTGATCAGTGTTAGGACTGTAATTTCCAGTTTGTTAAATTATTATTAATCTAAATATAGTGTTTAAGTTTATAAAGTCTAACTACATGAAATATTTGACTTAGCATCGATTATAAAACATTAAAATATCATTAGGACTTGTGCGGTTAATTTAGTTAAGAAAATAGACGTTTTCGCAATACCAAATGGGTACATCAATTATGCAAGTTAGCATCCTACTATCTAATGTACCTCTAATGTTATTAATATCAGCAGTAAGGAAACTTCAAGTTTCTACCATTCCACGTATAGCATCGAGTGGAGATACTAGATGCTGGAGATTGCCATAACACGCGCGAATATGCAGTTTTACTTTAGCCGTAAGCTCTTGGAGCGATAAATGCCAGTTGCCTTTATCGCCACTTCGATGGCTACTGAGCGCCGATTCAATCGCTGAGAATCATTGCCTTTTTTCATCAAGGTCGTCTCGTGACTGATAAAACTTTCTTGGTGCGAAAAAAAGTTTATTTATCACTTAGATCTTAGAGGTAAATATATCCTCCCCAGCTAAATATAAATTTCTTCCAGTACAGTTCGCAATTGTAAATTAACTTTATCTTTACTTTTTACATTCTTTACATTTGTAATTATTCAGTATATTTTTTAAATACAATCTAAGGGTATACTCATCCTACCTGTGGATTATTTTTGCCATTTAACACAAAGTTAGGTTTTAGTTTATTGGTGAAAATTGGGTTTGAATGGAGGCCGAAACAGTTTGATTAAAAAAAGTTATGGAGGTTCAGAGAAATGGATCTGGATTTTAACAAAATCTTAAAGCGACAGTAACCTAATATTGGACCAAGCTTGACTGCGGATTGTGTTACAAAATTCAATTTTATTTTTTTAAATAAGACAAAATCATGCTTCCGAGATACTGCGTTTATGAATACAATGAAATAAATTTTGATGTAACAAAGTTAGCCAATTGTGATAAAATCAACCGAGAATTTTGAGACTGAAATTTCATGGGTTTAAAAAATGTGGTTTGGATAGCGATTAAAGAAAGAATTTTTAATTTAAAAAAATAGAATGAAAACTTTCTTCTGAAATGTGGAGATGATTAACGAAAATAAAAAAGTTTTGTCTAAACAAGTAAATCTGTTCTGAGAATATCAAAGATGAAGATCACGATATCACGGTATCACAGAGAGTTTTTTGCTCAAAATAAGAAAAAAAAAGTGTATAATTTTAAAAAAATTATTATTATTGTATCAAAAAATGGTACATATATTGAAACAATCCTTTTTACCACAATACACATTTGATTATAATATAAATATTTTTTAATTAATAATATTTTTGCATTAAAAAAATATATTATGTGAATGATTTAAGATATTTTGTCAGGCAAAGTAACAATAAGATCTGTTTTTCAAGGCAAAAATATAAAATCTGAAATTTTATTAGTATTATTGTTTATCATGCAATTAATTAAACAAATAATTACCATAATATATAATAATAATGATTCGTATTTTATTTATTTTTTTGATCGCTTTGTTTTTATATGATGTTTACAAAAGCAGACTGTAATTCAATATTATTTGAAAGGCTTTAAGTGATTTTAGAAGAAAATTAAAAAAAATTATACGATTCAGAAGGTTTTATGGCAGTTTTATTGATTTTCAATGGACTTAAAAAAATTTTTAAGGATTTTTATGAAATGAAAATGTAAAATTCCTAAATATTCGATAATATTTCCACAAATTTTGAAGAATTTCACAAAAATTAAGGGTTTTCGTAGGATTTTAAATATTTAAAAACAATTTTCAAAATTTTCAAATAATTGGAAAATTAACAAAAAAATGGAGTATTTCTAAAGGTTTCAAAGAATTTTCAAAAGTTTCAAAATATTGCATTCGATTTGAAAATACTTCAAAGGAGATCCAAGATTTCAGGGTATTTTAAAAGATTTCAAGCCATTTTCAATATATTTTAATCATTTCAAATGATATCAAAGAATTGGAAATATTTCACGAAATTTCAAAGTTTCCAAGGAACTTTGAAAAAATTTCAATTAATTGAAAGGATTTTAAAGGATTTGAAATACTATAGGGCATTTTTAACGATTGCAAATAATTTCCAATAGACTTCAAAAAAATTAAGAGGTTTAAAAAATATCTAGGGTATTTTCAGAGGAATTCTTAATAAATTTCAAGTGACTGAAAAGATTTCAAAATATATGAAAGATTTTAAGGAATTTTCAAGAGCTTTAACAAATTGCAATCGATTTAAAAATATTTTAAATATTCCAAGAAATTTTCAATAGATTTCAAGTAATTGAAATAGTTTTAAATTTTTTAAAATATTTTAGGGAGTTTTTAGCAGATTTTTATAAACTAAAATCGTTTAAAAATATTTTATAGTATATTTGAAAGTTTGAAGGAATTTTCGAGAGCTTAAGAAAATTTCAATCGATTTAAAAATATTTCAAAGGGTTTGAAATTTTTTAGTGTATACTTAAAGATTGTAAAGAATTTTCAATAAGTTTTAATTAGCTGTAACGATTTCAAAGGATTTGAAATATTTTTGGGATTTTATAAAGATTTTAAAAAATGTACAATAGATTCCAATAAATTCAAGGTGTTTAAAAATTTTCAAGGTATTTTTAAAGGATTTAAGGAATTTTTATTAGCTTCAAAAAGATTTAAGCGATTTCAAAGTATTTGAGAGATTTTATATAGTTCAAGGTGTTTGAAATGATACTATGGAAATTTCAACATATTTTAAGTAACTGAAAGGATTTCAAATGATTTGAAAAATTTAAAGGTATTTTCAAAGATTCCAATGAAATATTAAAAGATTTCTGCAAATTGAAAAGATTTTAAAATATTTTAGGATATTTTAAAGGGTTCCAAAATTTTCAGGAGGTTTAACAATTTTCAATCGATTTAAAAATATTTCAAAAGATTTGAAATATTTTAGAGTTTCTTCAAAGATTCCAAGGAATTTTTAATAGACCTCAATGGATTTGAATTATTTTAGGTAATTTCCAAAGATTCCAAGCAATATTCAATAGATTTTAATAAATTCAAAATATTTCAAAGTATTAGAAATATTTTAAGGTAAATTTCAAAGATTCAAAGGAATTTTACATATTTTTCAATAAGCTGCAGGCACTTTAAAGAGTTTTAGCGTATTTTTAAAGTTGCCCTGGAGATCTGTAGAGCCTTGAGAAATTTCAGTCGATTTCAAAATATGTCAAACATGGCTGTATCTGTCGTCCCCAAAAATTCTGCGTCTTAGAAATGGAGGTGAAGTAGTTGTCCCAAAAATTTGAGAGGACCAGCCAAGTTTATGAAAAATATTTTACTCACCAAAGATTTCAAGGAATTTTTAATAGATTTTAATAGATTTAAAGGATCTCAAAGGATTTAAAACACAATCCTATAATATATTAAAGACACTAAATTTTCAAGTTTCCATACTCTGTTTGCTCCTTATATCTCTAAAGCTGTTTCTTAGGAAGGTTCTGCAGAAGTAGCAAAACAATAATTTAATAACTACGAAATCAATTTCATTGATTAAATTAATTATAAAAATAAGGCTGAGACGGTCCGTCATATTCTCATAATTTAAATTAAATCGCAAAGCTACGGGTGAATATTTATATTGATACGCCTCTGACTCATAAGTGGAGAAGCAGGTGGAACGAACGGGTGATTCACCAAATCCTTCGATCATACGATCGATTGCGCGCGCCATCGGCGAGTAAGTGGGGATAGCGCGGGACCAATGCACTCTATAAATATTGGTATCGGGACTAATATAAATTCACTTCTTTCAAAAGTCTCAACGTTGTGAGACGCGTTTGGCTTCTCATATGGCCAACTGCATATACCAACATCATACTAAAATTCTGAAAGGAAACCGACTAAATTAAATTTCTCCTTCAAATATTAAATAACTTGTCCTAATTCATTATTTTTGAATTAAGATAATAAATGTGAGTTTGCGGGTATTTATAAACAATAAATGAGTGTAATGTGTGTCACAACCCTGCACCTTATTTTACTAGAAGGACCTTGTTGTGCATGATTACCTCAGGGAGTTTAATTTAAAAAGTTGATAGGAAAAAGTAAAAATATGTGTAATGTGTGTTACGTCTCTGCACCTTATTTTACTATAAGGACCTAGGCGTGCATGATTAAAGCTTCAGGGGCTAGCAGTAAAAAAACCAAAAGAGACTCAAAAGTTCATTATAATAAATCTGGGCAAAGCTAAACTTGTGGATCCTCGTACAATCTTGCACCTTGTTTCACTATAAGGACCTTGTTGTGCGATGAAACGCAAAAGCGAAGACAGAATCGTGTGCATTAAGCTTATATAGATCTTATGAGCAAAATCGATATCCTTGAATCCAAACCATCATTAAAATACGCAATCATCTCTCCCTTGATTAGAATTCACAATCTGTCACTTTGGTCATCAAGTAATAATTAACAATTCATTAGGAATTTTTTTATTGCAAGAATGAATCTTGTTTCGCTCAGTTTTATTTAATTATCCAGTTTAGTCTTAAAATGGTTAGGACTATTTTTAGTGGTCTAACCTTATTGAAATCCACGGATATTGTTGATTGTAATTCACTAAACAGGACAAAGTAAATGGATTCAGAACGAATCTCTCAATGAAGGTAAATGTCACTGAGAAAAGTTTTAAATGCTGCACTACTATCACTAAAAACTAGTATAATGTTTAGTCAATGCTCACCATGTTAAAATAATCCAAATGCACTAAAAACTCAACTTCGAATATCGAGAAACATAAAATTTATCCCCGGTTTTGATAGAACGATAACGTTACAAGGTATTTGATCATCTCGAGTAAATAAATGAAATAAAAATTTTCTTCTATAAGTTGATGGAAGGTGTCGAAAAAGGGAAATGAGAAACAGTATTGTACTATTTACATCAATGTCAGTGTCAGGGAACTAGAACCGTTGCTTTGTACTCCCACGCTTCGATGGGAATCAATTATACCAATAAGCCTCGTTTGCAGTGTGGAGGGCGAACAATGCAAATCAAATTATGTCTGCGATTTTTTTCTGTATGCTCATTCATATATGCAACCGAGTCTATGAGCACACATTTGTACACATATTTACACATGTGAACAAACACACAAGAGTGTGCTAAATGGGCGCATCAAAAGACGATGCGGGTCGCTGAACCAGTCCAGAATGCGATCATTATTGCATGATTGTTGCAGCCCTGAATTTCTTAATTATTTGATTTCTTTTCGATTGTTTTGCGTTGTTCTTGAGGAAGTACTTTATTTCTTACACCTTTTTCAAGCGTGGAATTAAAAAAAGGTGGTAAAAGAGTATAAGAAAAATTCAAGCATTTCTGTGGCTAGGAATTCTTGAAGAAGGAGGAACAGAAACGAAAGTAACGAGCGAGGAACTCGAGTTCCTAACGACCATAACCAAATGCCGGAGTATGTATGGTGCACATTCCTAGATAGCTGATTCTCACTACAAAGAGTAAAAAGGAAAAGCATATGCATGATAGAATAAATCATATTAAAAGCAAAAATAATAATCAGAACAAAAGTAATATTTCGAGGAATCTGTATTAGCATCAGAGAATAACAGAAATTATTAACGTCTTTAGAGGCTAGATGAAGATTTAAAGGAATTTAATTATAACTTAATTTAAGGATGGAAATAGAAGAAAGAAATCTTTATTATTTTTTAAAGTCGACTATGACGTTTTGTACGACAGTTTATGAATATACCTGTGGGTGAAAGGACATTTAATATTGAAATAAAAGTTGAAAACAAATAATATTTTTAATGAATGTCATTTGTAAATAAACAAAAAATACTAATCAGTACTTGCATCAGTAAAAAAAACTACAATTCCTGGTCCGGAAAAATAGGGAACTTTGTAGAAATTAAACTATTACATAAAATTTGTTTGAAATAAAAGAATATTTTAGGTTTAAAGATTTCAGCTGTAAAACAATACGATAAATTAAAGAATTGCAACACTTTTTATAATGCGATAAGGCCTAAAATAGTATTGATAATTTTTCACACTGTTTGAATTGCAACACTTTTTATAATGCGATAAGGCCTAAAATAGAATTGATAATTTTTCACACTGTTTGTGAAATTCGTCAAGAACCAATCTCCTGTACGAAGTGAAAATGAAGATTGTTATTCTCTCCTTAATCTTCAAAGTCTTCCTCAACTCTATTTGTAAGTTTAAGATAAACATTATCTTCTAGAGATTCCAACGAAATAACAGGTAATTTGGCTAAAAACTAATTTCAGTCCAAAAAATTATCAAAAGATTATAAGGCAACGAAGATATAATGAAACATTTTGTAAAGGAATCTGTATTATCATCAAAGATTAACAGAAATTCTTAACGTCTTTTTAGGCTCGATGGATATATAAATTTAAAAAAATTCTAATACATTTTTTATAAAAAAAACTTCTTCTCCGCTCCGCTGGTAATCGAACCAAAAAACTTCCGATTGTCAGTCGGGCGCATTTCCGTCAGGCTACTAGAGAAATCGAACGAAGAATCTTTTTTCAGAAATACACGCATTATTTTGCTAGGTGTTACAAGTCAAATTTTTCAAGGAATCTATATTACCATAAGAGAAAAACATAATGTTCTTAACGTCTTTTCAGACGAGATGGAGCTGAGAAATGAAAAAAATTCTTAATACTATTTTATCTAAACAATAATATTCTCATTTCGCTCCGCTGGGAATCGAACCACAGTGGAGCGGATATCTTTCTTCAACAAAATTTAATTTAAAAAAAAAAGTAATATTGAAGATTATAATACACTGAATACGAATGTGCTACCTTATTTTGGACAAGTTTCTATAATTTGGAAAGGAATGTTGGGAAAATTAGGTTCACACTCTATATATAGTTTCGTTCAAATAATGCATTATTTAAAAAAATAGAACATTTTATGCGCCAGGCACGCGCTAATTACCCTTCATTTAGAATAACACTCGGTTTATTTTCCACCATTTTAATATAGGTTTTAAAGAAAATCTTATATAATTTAAGAACGTTGTGTATAACAAAAAAAAGACTATTCTCCACCAGCTTTGCAAGCCCTCAAAATACAAATTTAAGAGAGAAATCGAATGTTTATATTAAAACAAAAAAATTGGTTTGATAAGTCCAAAAGTGTGCGCTTAGCCCCCCGCTTTTTTTCGGACGCCTTTGAAGTTTAGCATCAATTTGATGAAATAGCGACTAAACTTTTGCTCTTAGACAATCGTGTCTATAGACAAAATTGTAGCCAAAATATTACTCCTTCAAGCTGTATATCAGTGCTTTTTTCATAACTTAATTTTCTTGTTAAAAATTGAAAATGCAAAAACTCTGCGAACTTAGCTACGGTCTTCCCTCGATTCAATATAAATGATACTTTTTTTCATTATTACTAGATCTATTAAGAACTATTGTTTTTTAAAGAAAAAGCCTGTTTTAAAAAAACCGAAAAACCTGGAATTTACAGGGTTTTTAAATTATTTCTTACGCAAACTATCCTGTCAATTTTATGCTGACATCCAGCATTTTTCTCCTACTATAAAGATTTGATAACAATTAAAAAAAATCGTTATTCGTAAATAGAGAATGAAAAACTTTTGTTGGTTTAAAATTCTACTACTAAGTTGAAAGTAGAAATACTTGGTTAAAAAAGCATTGTTTTATTTATGACACATTATTTTCGTTTAAAAAAATCTTTTTCTTCCTTCAACGTTGAATTTTTTTGTTGTTAATTAATTTTCATAACTAAAAATTTTAACTTTTTCATGTTTGGTTGAACATTTTTTTTCTTGAGATGAAAATCCAACTCTTTTATTGAATAATTCTTTATTTTGTTGAAACTTTGTCTTTTCTGGTAGAATATTAATCTGCTTAAAAAATAATTCAACTTTTTGTTGAAAATTCATTTCTTTAGTTAAAAATTAACCTATTATGTTGAAAAAATCCTTGAAAAATTTGGTTGAAAATTAATTTTTTCTAATATTTGAAATTTTAACTATTAGGTGGAACATTCCAAAATATTTCAAAAATTTTGTATTCGTTTGAAAATTTATTCACTTTCTTCAAATATTTTTCAAAGCAATTGAATTTTCCAACCCTAAAATATGAATTTTTTAAACAATAAGAAGGAATTTAAAACCAAACACGTAATTTTTAATTCAGTAGTTATATATTTTGCTTAGAATATTATTTTCATAACAAAAAACGAATTTTCAACAAAGTAAGTAATTCAATTTTCAACCAAAGAGATCAATTTTCAACTAAAATTGTGAATATTTAACCAAAAAACATAAATTGACAAAAAAGTATCATAGATGATTTTTTAAATTAGAAAATATGTGCATTTTAAATAAAAAACAGTTAAATTGAGCCAAAAATTACAAATATTCTAGAAAATATTTAAAGCCTCAACCAAAGCGACTTATTTTTCAATCAAACAGTTTTATTTCTAATCCATAATATTTATTTTCCAATAAAAAAATGTTTTTTCATTAAAATCCAAAAGTTTGTAATCAAATAATTTAATTTTCAAACAAAAAGATAAATTTTTCACGAAAAAAATACTATTTCTGAAGAAAACATATCAATTTTTAACCAAATAGTTGAATTTTTAAACTAAGGAAGATAAATTTTTAACAAAAAATGGAATAGTCAAATTTTTATCACACAATTTTAATTTTTAATTTAAAGAAACGATCGAATTTTCAATTTTTAAAATCAAATTTTCGACTGAATTGTTAAATTTTTAACTCAAAAATATGAATTTTCAAGAAGAAACTTTATTTTTAACCAAGCAGTTCAATTATAAACCACATAGTCCAATTCTCCGTTAAAGAAATTAATTTTTAACCGAAAGAAAAATAATTTCCAATTAAAATTATGAATCTGCAAAAAAAAATCCCAAGAAGTTAGTTAAACTTTCAACCGAGGGTTTGCATTTTGAGTCTAAAAAGGTTAATTCAACAAAAAAGTACGAATTTTAACATAAAAATTAATTTTTAACCAAATAGTTGAACTTTTAAATTAAAAACAAAATTTGAACGAAAATGGAATAGTTAAATTTTACGTTAAAAAATTAACTTTCATAAAAAAAAAGAATTTGTAAGAAAACAGAAAATAGCTATTCCATTTTTTCTTGAAAATATATTTTTTAGATGAATATTGGCATATTTTGATGAAAAAGTTCACAAATAATAATATTGCCTACATTTTATATAATAGTACCCAATTCAAAAATTTCCGATAATTAATAATTCCGAAAATACAATTATCGTAATTATAAAATATCCGAATTATAAAATTTGCAAATCTGAATAATTAAAAAAATTGTTAAATAATAAAATAAATGAAAATAATTATTAATACATAAAGTAGCTTTTTCCGATAA
>JAAAKG020134072.1:0-13965 GCA_010014905.2 Druon quercuslanigerum | reverse complement strand
ATAATTATTAGTTTGGAACAAATAAAAATAAATTCAACATATATTTTTAAATATAAACAAACTTAAAACTAATCTAATAACATAAACTGTTTTAAAATAATTGACAATTGTTAAAGATTCTTGAAAAAAAATTTATAAACTTAATACAAATGTTTAAAACATTTAAAATAATAAAATTTATATGAAAATTGATAATGATAAATTTCAAAGGATTTTCAAAAGTCGGTACAAAAAATATATTTGAAATATAAGAAACAAAATTATTTTATATTTTTAAAACAAATTAATAATAATGTCTTATCAATTTTTAATATGTTTGTTTAAATTTCATACATAATTTGTATTTTATGTTTATATATTAAAATTTTTTTGATCACATAATTTTGAAAAATTAACACTTCGTTGATTCATTATTCGATTTAATGTTTCCACGTAAATTTTTTATTCTTATTACTAATAAACATTATTTTTGTGTTAAAAATTTAACTTTGTAAGAATTTGTTTGTTTTCTTAATGTATAAAATTAGTTTATATCGACTAAGACCTAAGTTTAAAGAAGGTAATATAAAAATATATTAATTCTTCTTAACATATATTTTCTTGAAAATTTATAGAACCAATCTATTTTTAAACCTAAATTTTTAATTTATTTTGCATCTTGTCTTAAAATACGTTAATTATTTTATATTATTTCAAAACTTAAATTGATTGGTAGGTTCGTAGTAAGCTACTGTTTTTCTTAATTATTCAAGCTATTCAATCAAAATATATGTTTAATGATTTTCACTACTTTAACTGAGTATCGGATCGGAATAATATTTTAAAACTTATAGATAATAATTTATATTTTATTTTTAAAATTATTTCTACATATGTTTCAATTGTTCAGTAATGTATTTTGACAAGCCGTTCGTTTACAACTAACATTTATTTAAACATTTCATTCATTTTCATATTGAAAATTGAGAATCGGATGGTAATGTCATTTTTTAGATTTCAGTTATTAATTGTTAATGACTTTGTACAAATATCATTTTACAATAACTATGTTTTTTAGAATATTAAATTAAAATATCGTGCACTTCAATTTTCAAATGCTATCTCGCTAATAGTAATATTATAAATTCTACGTTGCATGGAGTCATTGAATAAATTATTTCAGATTCTAATTCAGCAAAGCTTTGCATGGTAAAAAATTGAAACAAATTGTTATTTAAAAATAAGTTTAACGACAAAATTGAATACTAATCTAGAAAATATTTAATTCCAGTATCATGGACTAAAATAAGGAAATTCAATTTTAAGCCTTGCCCCTAATTTCAAAAAACCTAAATCCAAATCTTGAAATGGTACAGGTCCGATCGTATTATATCAGATCCCAAAATTTAGGTTATGTCTTGAACGAAAAATTCTTTGCATCATATACGTCATCATATACATTTAATACTTTTAGGCAATCAGGGAAGAAATATTCCATACAATAAAGCGTCATCGTTGGTCAATGTGCTGAAACAACTTGAATCAATTTCGCATAGATAGTATTCTTTTCTTCATGAATGCAGTGCAGTTCTTCATGAATGGAAAGGTTTGAATGAAACCAGAAGAGGAAAAAAAGGAAAGAAGTTAGAGTCTCTAACATCATCGGACTGGTCACATAACGTGACGTGTGAGCCATGCTTACTCTCCCACAACGGCAAACCGGTAGAAGATGATGTTATAATGGATGGGAGAGCGGACATATGAACGCTGACAGGATGTCTAAATCCCTCTACGAACGAAAGTCACGCGGATCTTCGCATGGAGGCCTTACAAACCTCCTACATGCACGCAACTCATTCAATATTTTTTTACATTTGTATCTGTAAATCATCCCTGATTGATGGGTTTCCAATTTTCATTCGTTTCGAATTATTGAAACCATTTATCAAGATGTTAAAAACTCGTGAAGTCAGATGTAGAGTTGTAAGGATAATTCTTGAAGTCGGATTGAGGCTGGAAAAGAAAAATGAGAGTCAAAAACAATCTAGCACTGAGAATTTTGATTTTAGATAAGTTATAACTTTTTGTAAATTTTAGAATAGAACAACCAATACTCTGAGGTTTCGGCATCACTGGCAGAAGTACTATGCGTCCTTCCACCAAACACTTCGAAATATGTTCCTCCGACTTTAGATGTGAGGTGTAAATGGGAGCCAAATTCTGGTGGGTTGAAGAAAACTTCTTCCATCACAAGGTCTTGATACCAACATGGTCCTGGATCCGAAAAGTTTTTTATGCCTCTTAATACTTTTTTCACATACTCATTAGTAATAGGTGAGCATTCCTCTTCAGATTTTATAAAGCTAATTATGCTTGCTAATGTAGGTAGTCACATCCATAAGTATGGCAGAGACGCTCTTCCTTCACTTGCATGAAGCTTATCATGCAAGCTTTTTTTCCGAAAGAAAGCACGCTGAGAGTAAATCACTGCAGCCAAAATAAAAATCATTGCAGATAATCTAAGTCTCTTTACCCAAATTCTGAGCAGTAAAAACATTTCCGATCCAGGACCATATTGGTATCCCCAATCTGTTCCAGGATCGGAAAAGTTTTTCACGCTTATTAATACTTTTTTCACATCCTCATTAGTGATAGGTGAGCATTCCTCCTCAGATTCTGTAAAGCTATTTATGCTCGCTGATGCTGGTAGTCACATCCATAAGTATGACATAAACGCTCTTCCTTCACTTGCATGCATTTTCTCATGCAAACTTTTTTCCGAAAGAAATTCCAAAAGAAAGCGCGCTTAGACTAAATCAATGCAGCCAAATTAAAAATCCTTGCAGATAATATAAGTCTTTTTATCCAAATTCTGAGCAAGGATTTAAATTTTAGGAAGGCTTTCACCGCCATCAATCGTCAGTCTTTCCGGATGTTGTGATAAACAGAACTTTTTTGGTAAAAAATGTTGAACGTAAGCCTGACAACTATATTTCCCAACGCAGAAGAAACTGCAAAGTATATTCCAACAACTATTGCCATCATTACTTTACCTTATACTATTTTGCTGCTGCTTTATTTTTAAGATTTTTTTTGTTTGCAGATTTACAATTTAAATTTTTTTCGGAAAACAATTTCCACCGCAAATTTAAAAATTTGCAGCAAAAAAAAGGAATATTTAATGCAACAAGACGTCACACCCGAACCCAAAATATATTACCTCCAAATGTTTATAGTGCTGATTCCCCGATAGAAAGAATGATTTTTAAATATTTTTATACTGCCTAAATAACTGTTAAATTTAAAAATGTTTCATGAAAATACTTTTATGTTTTCCCGAAAAAATAAATTTTCAGCATCTGGGTGAAGTAAAAATATCCACGTTTGTACTATAGTAAGAAACCCATTACAAAGTGGTTTATCTTCTTAAATACACCCTTAAACTAAAGACAATTGTAAAATTTATACTCTTCGAATTTTTCAAATGAAAGCTGAAATCACAAGTTTGAAATGAAAAAATAACATTTAAAGCTAGCTGTTAATTCTATCCTGAGTGTTTTCACTTTCTTTGTATTTATAGCTTTCATTATACGGGCACTTTGCTTCCTGTGAGCAAATATATTTGTTTCCTTATAGAGGGAGCATGTGTGATTTTTCAAATAATAGACAAACTAAATTTTTCATTGCAATCAATTTAAGAATAAAAAGTTACAAAAAATATAAAATATCAAAATATGACAAAAATAATTTAAATATAATTACAAATCAGGCAATTCGAATTTTTGAATTTAAAACATTATTTAATAAGAGATAGTTTTTCGAGCTGGAAAAGAAAAAGGAGAAATTCTGTCGCAGCCTATCCCTTTTCCAGCTTTATGCTAGCTTTATTCAAGTTAAGTTTAAGTTTTCAATTTAAAAAAACTAATACTAAAATTTAAAAAATAATTAATACTGCTACAATCCCTATCAGTCTCTGTCAGAAATATTTCATTTGAAAATTTATAATCGAAACGTACTGTTTATTCATATATCAAATTTGATTAATGTCGATGAAAAAAGTTTCTTTAGGGCCCATGCATGATTTTTGTCCTTTTCGACGCTTATGAAGCGGGCATAAAGTTCTACTTTTTACTTTCTAGGAAGTTAACGGTTACGTCAAAGATAAATAATAAAAATTATACATCTATGAGCTAGCATTTTACGATAATTAACGCACTTACCGTAAGAGCTGTAAGGGAATTTTTGTAGCAGCTAACATAAATTTTCATAGACATTTTTTTAAATATAATTTTGAGAATTCATGATAAGTTACGATATTTAACTGTAAAATTAACATATATTATTGAAAACCTCTATAAATTATATATTATATAAATTTATATTAACTATATGTTTTTGGGATCCCTTAAACCAAATCCGAAGTCTAAAAACCCCCATCATGTCAGGGTTCTTACATAACCTTAAAAAAAACCTCTTTTTTTGTTTAGTCTGGAGGTCAGACCATGTTTACTGTATGTTTTTTGGGTCTCTGAATCTGAATCTAAGGGCCTCTGAGGGCTTCTAGATCTCGGATTCGGATTCAGCAAACCCAAAAACATATAGTAAACATGGTCTGACCCCCGTACTCGAAAAAAAAGTTTTATGTGGTTTTATGAGGTTATGTGAAAACTCTGAATTTCTAGAATTTCTTGCACCTCTGTATTCGAGTCAGCGACCCCAAAAACATATAATAAAGATTGTCTGATCCCCGGGCTTGAAAAACCATTTCTATGAGATTTTTGGAGGTTATGTCAGAACGCTGACGTGATGGGTTTTTTTAGATCTCGGATTCGGCTTCAGGGACCCCAAAAACATATAGTAAACATGGTCTCACCATGGTATCATAAATTAATCTTAAAATTACCATAAATCATGTTTCCTTCACTCGAAATCTAACATGGACTGAGTCATGACTGTATTGCAAGAAATCTCTGAAATCATTTATTTGTTATAAAAAATATTTTATGCGCCAAGGGAGAGAGAGAGACGTTTTTGACTTGTGTATGTTTCGATAGTAGGTGCATAATATGCTACTCTGCTTAAATCAGATGTTGCAAACATTACGCATGAGCATAACTGCCTTAAGAGAATAAAAACATTTTCGCTATAAAAACCGATTTTAAGTATAATATAAATGACGCTAACTTTCTTACTCTTTGATAAAATGTATTAATAGTGAAGGTCAATCGATTTGTTTCAAACCAAGGAATCTTTTACATTTTTGTATTAACTTTCAATTACGTTAATGAAAACAGTTTTACTATAAAAACCCAATTTTTAAATTACACTGAAACTCTAAGACTGGGTCGATTTTATGGCTGGAATATATTTGGCACTACCCAGACTGGGTGCCATTTCGTAGAAATCGCTTTTTTTTGTTCACGCCTGAAGGACCGCCGCTCACCCCGCGCAGCTCCTTTTACTCCTACTTGCGGCGCGGCGTCAATTCTCAAAATGACTGTATCAGGTGGCCCAATATCTAGGGTTCACTGTATTGATATATGCTAAAACAATTCAATATTTTTTTTAAATTTTTGCGTCAGTTTTAAGAGATTAGTGATGAAAATAAGTCATACAAATTTATTAATTTATCTTTAGCCATTTTCAAGTTATCGTGTTCACAAGAAAGTTTGGCATTCCCCCCCCCCCCCCCACTTCCACAAAATTTCGGCCAATTAAACCATTAGCGATCAAAAGTGCCGTAGTTTTAGTTGGCCCCTGAAAATTCCCGGAATTTACAGAATTGAAGGAATTCACGGAATTCATGAATTTCATAAATATTCACGAAATTCATGAAAATCACGGAATTTATAGAAATTAAGGAATTCACCAATTCTATGGAATTCGCGGATTTTATAAAATTTACAGAAGTCACGGATTCCGCAGACTGCAAGGAATTCAAGGAACTCACGAAATGTATGGAATTCACGGAATTTCTGGAATTCAAGAAATTCACTTCAATCACGGAATTCATTGGATTTGCTGAATTCACGGAATTTATGGAATTGAAGTAATTCACATAATTTAAGGAATCGATAGAATTCAAGGAATTGACAGAATTCAAGGAATTCGCGGAATTCAGGAAGTTCAAGGAATTTACGGAATTCATAGGATTCATGGAATTCATTGAATTCGCGTCATTAACAAAATTTAAGGAATTAAGGGAATTCGCAGAATTCATGGAAACTAGAAGATTTGCATTATTTAGGGAAATCGCGGAATTTATAGAATTCAAGGAATTAGTGAAATTGATGGACTTCGCGGGATTCGTGAAATTCAGGGAATTTACGAAATTCACGGGATTTCTGGAATCAAAGGAACTTTCTATAAATTCCTTGAATTTCGTTAATACCATGAATTGGACGATTTGCTTTCATTTCGCGAATTAATTAAATTTCGTGAATTGCTTGAATTCTGTGAATTCCATGAATTCAATGGATGTCGCGACATCCAAGAATTTTAGGATTCCTATGAACCCCGTTCATGTCTAGAATACTACTTGATAAAAATTATCATCTTCTTTGTTGTTAATTAGTTATGAATAAACAAATACCAAAAAACGCATTTGTTTCGAAGAAATTCATTTCCGACCTGATTCGTCGATCGAATTTGATGAAACTTGGAATGAAGGTCGCTGATTACGAATCTGCTGTCAGTTTGGAAAATTCAAAATGGCGGACAAAAAAGCGCAAAAAAGGAGTATTTTATGCTAAAAATTTTGTGTCGAGGGGACTTGGGGTCGCTGAGTACAAATCTACAAACAGTATTTACATTTTTTCAAATTTAAGATGGCGAATTCAAAATGGTGATACGAAAAAATTGGAAAAACACGTATTCCGCTCTAAAATTAGTACATAAAAATTTCAATTTTCCATGATCAAAATGGCGTTTCTAAAATAGCAGAGCAAAAAATTTTCTGAAAGATATAAGTTATTTTAAAAATAGCATCTCGGCATTTTTGTAGTTGCTAAGCACGAATCGGAAGTTAAAATTTTAATGTTTTAAAATCAAGATAGTGTATGGTAATTTGATATTTGAAAATATCTGTTGCGAAAACATCTAATATATTTATATTATATAGACACTTACTTTTAGCTCAATCCAAAGATAACAACGAGGGAATTGATCCGCCATTTTCAATTCGCCATCTTGGAATAGGAAAAGTTCAAATTTCGATTTCAAATTCGTGTTTAGCAACCCCAAAAATCCCCAAGATATTAATTTTGATTTCAAATTCAAGTTGAGCGACCCCAAAAACGCCCGAAATATTAATTTTGAAGCAAAGTGTATGTTTTAAACAAATGTATGATGCGCTATCTTGGATTCGCCATCTGGGATTATGAAAAATTAAAATTTTTATTTCAAGTTCACGTTCAACGACCCCAAAAAACCCCAGAGTTATTGAGTTAAAAGCGAAGTATATGTTTATAAAAATGTTTTTATCCGCCATCTTGGATTCGCCATCTTGGAATTGAAATATTAAAATTCTAGTTGCAGATTCGTGCTCAGGGAGCCCAAGAACCGCGAAGTAAAAATTTCCATCAAAAAATAACCAATATAAAAATGTTTGCATTTAAGGGTTAATCCATAAATTTCCTGAATATTATTAATTTCGTGAATTCCGTGAATTCTATGAATTCCGGTAATTTTATGAAATCCATGAATTCCACTTAAAAATTAAAAAAATACATATACCGTTTTGACCATTATTCATGGATGAAACCAATTAACTGCATGTTTTTATTAGATTTCCTTATTTCTCTAAAACAGACATATGTTTTTTGTTCTAGGTGAGTCCAACCTCCAAGCATCATATATTTTCATGGGTGAAGTTTCTGTGAGTATATTCCAGAAAAAACGATTGACCCTATTTTATAAGTTATAGAAATATTAATAACAATTCTGCCGTCCAAAGGAAAAAATGCATAGTCACGTTATCAATAAGGTCTCCTTTTTCATTTCCAAATTCAAGACAATAGGCCGAAACCGCAAACTCATTCGCCTATATTTTTACCTTGGACGGCAGAATTCAGGAGAAGAATTCCATGCATTGAAGCGAACACATTTTAAAATATTGCTCGGGAAATCGCGGGCGAAATTCCGCAAATTTTTGTAATTTTGTAATTTATAATTTATTTATTAAGTCCCTAAGGCTAAAGAGCCCTCTAAGGAACTAATGATATATTTACTAGAACTATAGCTATTTATAAACTCTGGTCGATGTAAGATACCAGTGACGCACCTAAAAATGCTACTAGTTGGGACAACTAATAAAATTATTGGGACAACTATTTAAGTCAGTAAATAATGTTACTACTAGTTAGTTAGTTGTGAGAACTATTCTTGTTAGCTGGGTGCGAGTAGTTGTCGTTACTATTTAATAAGGTGCACTAACTACTTCAGTTTGTCAAAACCACTATCCGGAGGTAGTTGATCTTACTAATAGAGTTAGTCATGTCTACTAACGTGGGTATAAATATTTCATTTTTGTTACCCATCTTTGTATTTGCAGATGCACTCTGTAGGTTAGGATTTACAGTAAGACTTAGCATAGAACAGATTTGATTTTACAACATACATAGCTTAAAATGCTTCGATTTATAATTCTCGAAGCCTAAACTTTCCAGCACTTCTCAAAATCTCATGACGTATACAAAAAGGAGACATCAAGTGAACAGGTAGGTTTGACGTCCATATCTGAACGTTCCCTGTCATTTTATCGCAGATTTGTTGGCATCCTTGTCGCGTTCTCCAAGATAACAAATAAAATAGCTACGCCAACTACTTTTATTTGTTAGAGAAGTCAATTCGTGGTACAGATGTTTAAAGTATTAGTAACTCTGACCAACAAAATATTACTAACTTAAATTAATTACGATAATTACAAACGGTTTCCTAACATGCCTATCTTATTAGTCGGCGTTACTCACTGAAGAGTTGTAAGAACCAATGAATGCTTTACTAATAGAAAGATAGTAACCCAGATAGTAACTCAGGACGGTTAGATAATATTGTCTGTAAAGTGCAAAGAGAATATTGTTCACTATTGTTGATACAGTTTGAGAAATATAGTTCTCGATGAAAAACTGATTCAGTGGTCATTAAGAATATAATCAAACATCGGCCAAAAAATGTAGGATACAGAATTTCCATGTCTACCAATAAGGGATTCCAAGTGTAGGATTTTCTATATTAAGCAAATCGACGTGTCCAAATGACAAGGTGCCATCTCGGCAGACCCAAATAAAAAGGTTCCCTACTTCAGAAGACGCTTGTGTTCCTAATAATATTTATATGGGATTATAAGGCTTTTATGATTCGCCACCCGAGATGGCAACTTTTTATGTCGTCCTACCGAGATGGCACCTTGTCATTTGGACACGTCGAAATAATCAAAAAATAATTTCCCAAAGTAAAAGATTAAAGGTGCATCTCTGATCGCACTAGGTATCTTGATCCATATGAAGTTATGTGTTCATATTTTTGCAAGTCATAAATGAAGAGAATGCATCTATTTACTATTGGCGAGAAAATTCGAATCCTCTGGCTTTGACGTTGAAATAGTAAGAGAAGAAAAAATGTTAGTTTAAAGAAAGAAGGATCATTTTAAAGATGCAGATATTGTACGGCAGTGAGCCAACAAGTAATATTAAAAAAATTTTTGTAGCTTACAGATCTGAAAATCTGATAAAAAGTAACAAAATTTGACAGATTTTTAAAAACAGTGAACTTTGGAACACAGTTTTTTATTGAAATAATAATAATAAGAAAAATCTGAAAAAATTCATAGTGGTACTCCGAACATTTCTAAACAGATTCCCGTTGAAAAATTTGCAAAATAGAAATAATTTTTTGCCTTTTGTAAATAAATATGCAACTAAACTATCTTCAGTTCTGATAAAGATAATGACGTGATTTAAATTGGAGGTAGTTAGTTGAACTATCTGTGATAATTCAGAATTTGACAGAAGTTCAAATATCGCAATTTTCACGAAAACAACAAGAAGCACATACTTCTTTCAGATTATAAATTATTACCGATAGTTCAACTAACTACCTCTAATTTGAATCACATTATTATGTTTATTAAAACTAAAGAGAGTTTAGTTGAATATTTATTTACAAAAGGAAAACAATTACTTATATTTTTAAAATTTTTCAAATGCAACCTATTCTGAAAGGTTTGAAGTTCCACCATGAATTTTTTCAGATTTGTCCTATTATTATTTCAATAAAAAACTATGCTCCAAAGTGCACTGTCTTTGAAAGCTGTCAAATTTTCTTACTTTTTATCAGATTTTCAGATCTGCAAGCTACAAATTTTTTTTTTTGAATATTACTTCTCGACTCATTGACGTACAACATTTTCACGTTTAAAATGATCCCTCTCGTTTAAAATGATCCCTCTTTCAGTCAAAGCCAGAGGACTGGAATTTTCTCGCCAATATTTGTTTTCGCTCGAGCTTTAGATTACGTTTCCCCGTAATATCATCGTATATAATCCTTGTTTCTTTTAGCTGTCGTGAAACCGTGAAAATTTTTCTCGAAATGCCCACTACCTGCTCATTCTAGGAGTTGGTGCAGTTAAGCATATGGCCTATATCCTTAAAATTTTTAACAAATTAAATTTCAAGGTCATCAATATTAAATCAAGGGAAGTACGTTAAAGTATCTAAGAATAAGGAAGAAGTTGGCCTGATAATAGTACCAATTCCAAAATACTTTTAAGAGAGACGATTGGGCTCGGAAGATAAAATTTAAAATCATCCTCGTACTTATGGTATTTGCAGTGATTAAGTAATGCACATAAAACTGATGTTTGTAAATTAAAAATAAGGGGTGCTTAAATAGAGTTTTGTGGGATTCCACTTTTAATTTTTTCAATTAATTTAACTCTTAATTTAAGCACATTCAGACCTTCGGCTTTGCTATTGACAACCTGTTTGATTCGATTTGTCAAGTATGATTCAAGCCACGTAATTACAGTCTTGGATAGATTAAACCTTCTAAGTTTACGCGAAAGAATTTCGTGATTAACTGAATCAAATGCTTTTGAAAAAATGAAATAAAACCACTATCGTTATCTCCTTCAAATCAATAGTGATTTTAAAGTCTGTGGTCACCTTTAGAAAAGCCTTTACTCTGCTGTGTTTCGCCCGAAAGCCCGATTGCAAAGGATCATTCAACTTATTTGTATCCAGATATTTTGTAAGCTGCATATGGTCTATCTTTTCTAATGGTTTTGTTACTGCACATTAAATTTAGATCGGCCTAAAATATGGCGAAGGAACTGTACTAGCAATCTTGGAAATTGGACGACTAATCGATTTTTTTCCAACAATCCGGACAAATCCCAACTTGTAGAGAAGATGTGAATTGCAGTTAATATGGCTTACGGTCATCATAGATAAACAAAAATGATTTGAATGCGAACTTTCATCATTCATGAAACATTTCTATTTTAATTTCCAATGTAACATCTTACGTACGTTTCGATACATTGCGTATCTTTATCAAAGATTTATAAATAATATATTTTGAGCTTAGTATTATTAAAAATTGGTAATACAATTCAGGAATAAATACTAAAAACAACAAATACCTCTGATTGATTGGCTTAAGAAGTCACATAATAATGGAGTAAACGTTCTGTGTTATTTGCTTAATTGCTTTTTTAATTTACATGTATAATTGTCGACTGTATAAAATTTTGTAAATTAAAGTATAAGAATTATTATGTTTCAAAAATAAAACGTAATCTAAATTAACACCGTACATATTTGGAATAAAGTGGTAATAGTTTGAAGGACAAACACAGAATGACAAACAGTAAATATATAAAGGCTAGTGTGTAATAAACGTCTGAGATTGTGAAGTATTTTCACTGAAAACGACTGATGATAAGGCGCGAAATTTAAAACGAGAAAATGAAGAACAAATTAAATTTTTTTCTTTTCCTTTCCTTTTGTTTTAATACTGTGTGGGTAATAAGAATCATTTTAAAATACTTTGATAAATTTTGTTAATGTTTACAGTCTCTGATTGTAAATTGACAGAGATATTACGGAAATTGTTTATATATTTATATATATATATATAATAATGCGACGTAGATATTTATTTCTTTCTGTAGCTAAAATTCTTATATTTTTAAATTCAAAGTCAAAATAATGATCAAAGTTCCATGAGTTCTGTGATAATCCTGTGTTTTAATTACCTATTCTGCAGTCTCTTTTGTGTTCTGCAATTCTACTTTTTAGTCTCCGGCCAGTTTCACCTATATAGATTTCATTGCAACATTTGCATTTGATTTAATAAATTACACAAGATAACTCTTCAATAGAATCCGTGTCTTTCTTTTTTGATAAATAATTTTCGAGAGTAATCGTATTTTTGAAATAAACGTTAATGTTGAATTTTTTTAGAGAATTCCTCAGTCTTTTAGATAGACCTTAGATATAAGGTATTGTGACTTTTAAGTTAAATTTATTATTTGTGTGCCTCAATTTATTTCTTTTGTTTGTTTTGATACTGATGTTATAAATTTCATGTATGCGTTCAGCAATAGTGTCCTTAATTAGGTCAAATGAATAATTATTTTGCATCAAGGTTTTTTTTAATAAATTCAAATCATCAACATATCGTGTGTATAGTATAGGTTTAAAATCTAATAAATTTAAAGCTCTATTTTCAACATCAATAAGAACTAAATCAGAAATAACTGAAGAGAGAGGTGAGCTCATCGGGCAACCAGAAACTTGTTTATAAAATTTTTTGTTAAAAGAGAAAACTGTACCATTAAAGACTGTTCTGCTTGCAATAAGTAATCTGTTTTTTGTTATTTTGGTTAAATTGTGAGTTATATTAAGTTTTTCTTTTATGTAATCAAGTGCAAGATCTATTAGGATGCTGTCAAACATTGATACAACATCTAAGGATACTATTGAATGGTTTTTTGGAACAGTTATATTTTTTAGTGTATCTTTTAATACCCAACTATTTGTAACATAGGAGCTATTGTTGCTGGATACTGGTTTCAAAATGTTAGAAATATATTTAGATAATTTATAAGTCGGAGAGCCAATAGTGGATACAATTATTCTCCAACTGAAATTAGGTTTATGAACATTCGGGAGGGCATAAGCTTTGGCTACAACACTGTTGTGAGTTTTTAAGTTATATACACATTGGTCATTTATTAGTCTTTTGTTTTCCCATCGGTTAATAATGTTATTACATTTATTTTCTAAAGTAAGAACTAATTTTGTTTTGATGTTTTTATATAATATGTCATTTTTAAGAATGTTTTCAACAGTGATATCATAATCATTTCTATTAGCGGCAACAGTTAAGTTCCTTTTATCAGCATAGGGACACCAAATTTGTTTCCCAAAGCTAAAGTTTCAGCAACATCATGAGGTATTTTAACATTTTATAGATTTTTAAAACATTTGTTTAATCTGAAATCAGAGATTTCTTTGTTGTATGCTAATGACCAACTTTTAAGCAAGTCGAATTTTTGAATACAATCATTTCTTTTTGTATTTTTTAATTTTTGAAAGCTTAGTCCTTGTGAGTAGAAAAACTTATTTGTGGAACCGTCAGATACAGTTCTTGAAAATTTATGTTTTAAATAGCTAGAAAATTTTTCGAGTCTTTTAATATTTTCGACTTAATTTAGTATTTTAAAATTTTGATATTAGTTTGTAATTCAAATTATGGATATTATATTTTTTTAAATTATTTTAAATATGTGACGGAAAAAATTCATTATTTCTACATCGTATTAGGAAGGGTCGTTGTTCTTTGAGACAAATTAATTTGTTGTTGGTACGAAACTTTTTTTTTTTTTTATTTAAGCTTCAAATCTACATATAAATTCATTCGCCAGAGGACCTACAGCTTAAGGTGGGTTCCGAACCATCAGAACCTCGGTAAAGGTACATA
>JAAAKG020134071.1:0-13965 GCA_010014905.2 Druon quercuslanigerum | reverse complement strand
ACCCAAGTGGGGAACCTCACATAACGACTTTGTGAGGATCTTCACTTGGGTTGATTGCTAGAGAAATTGATCAGCAACCTGGGTCGGAGCAGTGTTGCGGAGTGAACGTGTTATTTAAGTCAATAACGCGAGAATTCCAGATCAATCTAAAAATTTTATAACCCCTTCCTCACACTACTCCCCTCCCTATCCGAGTGAGTCACGCCTACCCCGAAAGGGAAACGGCTTAATGGTGTAATAATGTCATGCACTTATCGGGGAGAAATACAACCCCATTGTTTTGGTGGGAGGCGTTTCCTATTCACGTCTCTGGCGTGTTAATTCTTGCTCTTTTACTGCCTCTCTTGTCGGAGAACATATTTGGTCAAGCCTTAACACTATTCCAAAGTTAGTTTCGAAATGATTTCAATACCTTATTTGCCAGAAAATAAATAACTTCCTTAAACATTCTCAAAAGTAGTACATTTTTATTTTACTAGAAAACAAACGCGCTATGCACGCGAAAAGTTGCATCAAATAATTTTGATTTATAATAACCATTTCCCGATGAAAAACTCTACCATACCCTATTATTGTTAAAATATTGTAAATAATCTTGGTGAATTTAATGATTTTTTGTTAAGATACACAATCTTCGATAAAAAAAACTTGAAGATAACAACTAATCATTTAGGATTCTAAATCATCTTTTCAATGCGCGAGCATAACCTAACAATGTTTAACCATCTTCAATTTTCTTTGAAATAAAATGATTTTTCAATTATAAAATACCGATTCCTGATATAAAACGCCAACAAAACCAAAGATTGTGAATTTAATGACATCATAATCTCAAGAAGAATGACAAACATAAACCTACACAAAAAGTGTACCATATCCTAAATATTTTTTAAAATTTTATGATTTTCGATTTGAAATAACCGATTTTCAGTAAAACACGTTAGCATGGCTTTAAATTGCTTCAGACTGTGAATCTTCTTAGAAATCTATGTCGATAATTTCAGTGGAAACCGCTAGTTTAATCTACAACTGTACCCAAGCATTTAATTTTTTTTGAAATACAATACTTTTAAATAAAAATAAGGATTTTCGGCGTATAAAAACAAAGAAACCTAAAGATAATAATGAATTGTGAATCTTGTTCGACATTTTTGGAATAAAATTTATTTAGATTAAGAATTATTAACTTCCGAAGAAAAACACTAACATAATTTCAAACTGTTAAAAAAGCTAAATATTGCATAAATTATGTAAATTTTTGTTTTTAAACACCACTTTCCAATGCAAAACAACAATTACAGCTAAAGTTGTTAAAAAATTATGAATCTTTTCTGAAATCTAATAATATTTGAATAAAAACTTGATTTCTAACAAAAACACTACTTCAATACGAAAATTTTCAAGTTTTTTAAATATTATTACTTCAAACAAAACAAATAATTAGATTTAAATGTAATTAAAGTTGTAAATGACCTTTGAAATTTAATAATTTTTTATTGAAAATGCAAATAATTCCTTACGCAAAACACTGACATAATATAACAGGAAATCGTTCAGGATTATGAATCTTCTTCGGCATATAATGATTTTCAGCAAAAAAAATTTTTTTTAATTTAAAAAAAGAATTCAACGATCAAATGTTTAATTTAAAGCAAAAATCAAACAAAAACAAGAGGAAAAATTAAAAAAGGAATTCAAAGTTTGCCCCTTTTTGTCACTTAAAAAAGTTTTTTTTTACGTGTCAGGTTCTGGTAACGCTAATAAAACCGAAAAACGTAAATCGTTGACAAATTTTTATTCTTTGAAATCTTATATTATTTAAATTTAAAAAACCATTTTTTGTAAAATGTTACTTTTGTTCGTGTATTTAATCAAATAAAATCAAACACAATTTGTATCCAATTACTGGAAACCTTTATCATAATTTTGATTTGAAAATGCTAATTTCTTGTGAAGAAAACTAACACAACCTAAAAATTTTTACAAAATTTTAAATCTTCTTAGAATACTTTTGATTTTATATAAAAATTCTTTTTTAATCCTTATTTTCAGCGAAAAGTACTAACATAAAACATGTGTATCATTTTTAATAATTTATTAAAAAATTGGATAGTTTTAAATTCATCGCAAAAGACAATTTAAAAAGCACAAATGTTTCTCAATTCGCATAAGGTTTTCCAGGATTTTTCTACATATTGCTTTGACTTTTAAATCATTTAATAAATTATTTAAAATATTATACATGTTCAATATTAATTAATTTTAGGTTGGAAGCAAAATTACTTTGGCAAGCAAAAGATCATCATCAAGATTTCGAACTTTCAAGAAATAAAAAATAATAGAATAACAATTGGCTTGAATTTTATTTTATTCTACACGAAGAAATGGAACATTACCATTATATACCATCAAGAAACATCCAATCCTGGATAATCAAAAAACAGTTAACATCATAATTCCTTATTCAAATGTAGTTATTTGTATATTTGTTTCTTTTTTCCGCTTAATGCAAAAGTCGTAATTTTCATTAAATTTTTATTTGCAAAAGCTCATCCAACTCTATAAAAGACTGTTAGCGAAAAATAAATATACAAATAACTGCATTTAATTTAACAATCATGGCGTCAACTATTTCTTAAGTATTCACGCTTGAATGTCTCTTCTTGAATTTTTTGCAATAACCAATTGGTCTTTTTGTAAATTTAATAAACCGCGTTAAGATTAAGTAATTTTGAACTCTTCTGTATAGATAGGGTATTCTAAAAATAGAATATTTATAGATATAATTTCCATAATTTCAAACTTAGGATATAAAACAACTTCAATTAATTGAAACCTAATTAATTTAGAACAACAATGATTGCGAGGTTTGCGAGTTATATTGTCACACCACATTTTTTAGATAGGATATAAAATAAAATTATTTTGAACCTAAAACCTATTTTTATTTTTTTTATTCATTTCAAATTTTATTAAGATATGAACCGAAATTTCGAAGAGCTGGTTTTAAATGATGATGTTTAAATGTCTTCTCATTATGAGGAAAAAGATTGTTTGAAAGCTGCCAAGAGAATGAGAATGAAAATGATAATTTTGAAATACATAGGTTAATTTTTCGTAGGATCGATTTTTCAAATAACTGCTCACTGGTAGTACACTAGCATGTTCTTCGTAAGGAAATTATTTTAACTACTAACGTTAGTATGGATATAACCATAAACCTAGATTCAAGAGAGCAACGATGAAACTAGAGTGAATCTAGGCTAGGATACTTGCGAGCTTCCATCGTTTTCATACCAATATTTCGAAAGAATGCCCTTAAATGTGCAGCAGACTCAACTTTTCAGAAAATAAATCAAGAGGTTTACTACAAAATAAAATTTCATAATTATTTGCTTTTCTATCTCAAGAAGAGATTTTAAAAGCGAGTGGTAAACATACAAGTATTTAGTTTTTATTCGGTTTTTCCGAAATTTATGATTCGATGAAGAAAATGATTTGGTTTTAATATACAGAAACTGACTTGTTTCTACAGAAACAAATGTTTGTTAATCCAAAAAACGAGTTTTTTTTACTCAAGACAATTTTTTGTAATTTTTTTGTTATTCGAACCAAAAATTATACGCTTGCGTTTAGAAGAATAATTTTTTTATTTTAATGATTTTATTAGGCTTATTTTTTCACAATACCATAGTCCAAAACCTTTTTCTTTTTCCTTTAAACCCTTAAATTAAAAAATATTTAGTCTGTTTCTAAATTTTTCGAAGTTTTCGATTTAAAATTTGACAATGATGTAGATTAAATTCAAGTGTTAAAAATGTTAATACAATTGCATTATCAAACCTTCCAAAATTGAAAATATTCATACTGAAAGCTGATAGTCAGTATAAAATACAATAATTTTATATTTAAATATTATAAATTGTTTGGTATTGATATTAAACATACACGATTGACTGATTTTTTAAATTGATCAAAATCAGTCAATTGTCAAATTTATGGTCTTGAAATCTGCACACATTTTAATTTAAAGGATTTGTGATTAAATAGTTTTTAGTTAAATGACTCCGGAATGATTTCAAATACCATAATTTTTTTAATTCAAGCTTCAATAATGAGACGTTTTAAAATTAAGCACTAAAAATTAAATTTACTGTTGTTGAAAATATTGAAAAATATTGAACATTTCGCACTCAAGTTAAAAAAAAGAACATTTTCGAGTTGAGACTTTTAAAAATAATCTTATTTTTAATCTTGTACGAGCAATCTTGTTCTGTTTTTCCTTTAATTTTTAATTGTGATACTTTTTAATTATCCAACTTTTAGTTAAAGATTTAAAAAAATTACTCATTTAAAATTGAGAAATATTTTATTAAAAAATTCTCAAACTAAATATTTATTCAAAATGAAAACTCTATGTTTTTCCTTATCATAAGTTTTGATTACTTTAAATTTTTAATTGCACCAAATTCAAAATTCTAATCTAAAAATATTCAATTTTTCACGTATTTGAATTGTACTGTTTTCGAAATTTTCATCTGAAATCATTCAATTTCGATATTCTTTAATTTAAAATAACATTATTCATAAATTAACGTCTTAAGTTCAATTTTAAACTCTTTTTTCAATATTAACACAGGTTCAATTTTTTTTATTACATTCAAAATATTGTCTTTTTTTAAGTTTAATCTAATTTAAAACTGTTTGATCTGGAATGTTTTTAATTCAAAATCGCTGATTCCGTATTAGTTTGAATTTCAAACGTTTTCAATTCTAAATTCTAAAATATAATCTATTGTTTAACAATTCTCCAAATTTTATTTTTCAAGAATTGGTTAAATAATGAATTTTTAAATTGTTTTTATAATCAATGTTAGAAAATAAAAATCCAGAGACGTTAAAATGCGAATGCTGTAATAACAAATATAATTAGTATTTCGTCATAACAAATAATTTAAATGATGAAAATTGACATTTATCAATAAACATCTATAAAAAAATGAAAATTGTATCACCCATGTAAGTCTCAAGTAAGAGAAATTTTATGAAGAAGATAAACATTAAAATTTAAGAAATTTAAAGGAGCTTAAAATGAAATTTAAAATTCTATTTAACGTTCAACAATCAAGTTAATGTGCAGAATTTATAAAAATAAAACCAAGAATCCAACGACCAAATTTGAATAACCACCATAAAACGTTCCTATTGCAATTTTAAAAAGGATAACAAATTTCCTAAAAAGGAAAAGATGAAAATTCTTTTTCTGAACAAACATAAAAAAATGGAAAGAAAAATTAGAAGGCAACCGACCCAATAAACAAAAACATTTTTCACGGAGAGAGCATCGTGGTTTCGCTGCTGTTCCTCCCTTCTCGAATTTGTCTTGCCTTTAGAAGGGTTCTGCATGTGTGCCGAAACATTGGTGATTATTTTTTACTAATGTTTTTTTTATTGTGATTTGATAATAATCAAAATAAAAAAGACGAGAGAAACAAAAAAGAGAAGAAAGGGGATTTGTTTAGTTGTCTTCTGATTTTTCTTTCAGGAATTTTTTTATCTTTTTCCAACCTGCAATTGAAACATTGCATGGTGCTTGTCTAGATTTGATCGTTGTATTCTTGATTTTATTTTTAGGAATTCTGCAAATTAAAGAAGATAAAGATGCGAAACAATAAAGAATCAGATTGAGAGATTTAGTCAATACTTTATAAAGTCATGTGTTCTATAGAGTATAGGAATGAGGCCTGCTTTTACGAGTCAGGTCACTGCATCCCATTCTCGACGTGACTCGTGGTTAGCTTCTTCGCTGTCGAGAAAACGAAACAGCGATCTGATACCTCAGAGGATTCGGGTGGCAATGGAATGAACAAAACGAATTATTCTTATTCTACCTATTCAACCACCCCTCGAAACCTATTCACCCTCACCACCTCTTTTTATCTCATCTGTTTCTTTTTTCCTTTTATAGAGACATATGCTATCGCACTTTTTCTTTTCTCGGTTCCTATCCTCACTTTCGATTGCGTGAACGAAACGAACCGAAGACCCAACCGAGTTCCTACAAACTCTTACGAGCATCGAACTTCAATCTTTCCTTCTGTTTCCTTTTCACAAAGTTAAAAGAAACAAGGACCAAAGAACGAGATCTTTAGTCTCCAGTTTATTTTCTTTGTTGGTTTTTAAAGATTTCCGAAGCCAAAGAAGAAACTAGAAAAGTTCTTTTACCTTAATTAAGCAGAACGTTGTTGGACATCTTTTTACAGTTAAACTGTATGTGTAGTGGAAAGACACTTTTAGTCTTTTATTAAGATAGCATTGAGTAAAAATTGGATAAAAAGTAATGCAATATTATGAATCAAAGAAATGTATTCTTTTTAAATATAAAACTACAAGAGACTTGTGACAGCAAATGCTGCCACTCAAATAATTAGTTACGTTTACGTTTTCAAGTTTCCATATATTGACTTCCTAGTCACGATCGATTCTTATCAATTAAAAAATTTCCACAAATAAAGATCCTCTGTTGGAATTTGAAAATAGAAGTATAGCAGTAAGAGGAGGAGTAGGAGGAGGAGGAGGTGGAGAAGGAGGTGAAGGAATGGAAGGAGGAGGTGGAGGAGCCCCAGGTACTTGAAGTTTCACCTAAGATAAAAATGAGGGAAATTGAACAAGAACGTTAAAATGATGTAACTTTTTCCGTTTTTATTCAAATAAATCGCCCGCGAATAACGATAATCACTGTATGATGCATACCATTTTCTGATGTTAAAAAACTATAAATTTTTTAAATCTGCAAAATAGCGGACCCACAAAATGCAATTTCAGAGCCTGATTGTTTGGTCCACTATTTTCTATATTTCCAAAATGTTAAGTTCTTTTCAAGTAGGATATGTTGAAATTATAAAGAGATTATCATCATACGTGGACGATGATGATTCATATGGGTAGTTGTCAAGAATTTGTGAAATTTAAGTCTTAGGCGTTTCACCCATTTCCATAATTGAGTATAATTTTTTGAATATTACTTTTATAAAGTATTCATATCAAAGTAGCTCAAAAGTCTGCCCTGAATTTTTGTTTCCGCTAAAATATATTATAGTCCTTAAGCAAAAATAACTGTTTTCTTAGATATACATAAAAATTGTGTTGAATCAAACAAATTTTGATCAATGGGGAGTTTACCACTCACTATAGTGCGCGATTTGTTCTGGCCCGAGTCCTGTAAAAATTCAAATTTAATATATGAAAAATAGCTTTTTTTATAGAATTTAATAATAAAAGTTTATATTTCATTCGTAAAATAGGTTCCAATTATGTCATTTAGTATGAAACAAAATTAATATCTTAAGTACCGTCCGTTTTACTTGCATATCCAAATAAAAATGCTTCGACTTGAGTTCGACTGGGTTATATCTTGTGTTCGTCGCCAAAAAATCTATGACTGTCTGGGTCTTAAAACTGAGTCGAAACATAGGCCTTCGCCTTATTTTTAGGGTCTCAAGACGAGCCTTATCTTGGTTGAGATGATCGGTCTAAACTTTTCTCAAGACGAACCTTTTTCGATTCAAAAATGAGATTAAAATTAATTAGTTTTAATCGCACGGTGCGTGCACGGTTCGCTTCGCTCGCAAGTTTGAGAGCGCCTAGAGCGCGCGTCTGTTAAATCTCGCGTTTCGCGCGCGCATACTTATTCTTTGCATTTGGAATGCTTCAATGAAATCTTATCAAAAAGTTCTCTTTTAAGTCGCAGTGTTTATTTACGTCTTTATATTATAAATTTTCTCCTTAATCACGTATAGGACAGAGAGACAGACATTAGTAACTGCATTTTTTGAACCATCTTAAAATAAATAAAAAAGACTGCAATCCTTTTTTCATATATTTTTCTTTGTCTTGCGTTGTTAGATTTTTTACGTATCTCGTGTCTTTTTACATAATATTGGAATTTTTGATTATCTGCGTATTACTTATGATGATTAAAAACAAAATTACGAATCCTATTGTAAAATAGTTAAAAGACATTTTGCAGGATTTTTCAAAAGCTCTTTGAGATTTTTTTGTAGTTTGCGTTCTTTGGCCATTCTAATACTTTCTCAATCATAAATGATGAGATTGTAATATATAATTAAAAATTTGTATCTTTATGATTAAAACCAAATCTACGTCTCCTATCGAAGAGTAATATATTACAAATTTGTAGCTATTTTTCCGGCAAACAATTTTTGTTAAATCATTTTCTCTCGTAACTTCTGTCTTTTTCCACACATTTTTATTTTCAACGTTATTTTTCACAAATAAAAGAAAAAGTACGCGCCCTATAAAAGAAGTGATTAATAACGTATTTGTAGATCTTTTTAAGTGTCCCAATGTTTGTTAAATCATCTTTGTTCGTAGCCTGCATAGTTTAATCAAAAAATTGAATTTCTGATTTTTGATTACTTTTTGTGCGACCAAAATTTGAATTTTCGATTTTTCAAGAACATCCAAGTAGTTGTTATGATAATCTTTAAGGTTATCAAAAATCAATGTTTTTCTTTTCCTGACTTTTTTCATATCGTGTGTTTTTTGTCTTAAAATTCTGATTTTCATAGAATCTTCTAACTCAGAAAAAAGTGGTCTCGAAAATTTTCAAAATGCGCCCACTTTTTGAATTTTTATCAAAACTGGCTGGTTAACGAAATCTTCATTTCTTTTAGGGCCTATAAAAAGTGTGCTAATGATCGACTTGATCCGTTCATTTTTTCGAGAGTTATCGTGTTTACGAACAGACGGCCGGAAGGACGGACAGACAGACAGACGCCATAGTGAAAACTTGATTTTCGGATTCAGAGGGTCTCGAAACGTGGAGATCTGTTGAAGAACTGTGGTGACAAATTTCCGACAATTCTAATACTTTCTCAATCACAAATGATGAGAATGTAAAAATCAGAATCTGTGGGTCTGAGCGAGTATAATCCTTAAAAATTTTGTGCAGGTATCCACTCAATCGACTCAAGAGATAACTTTTTGTCATTAAGACATATAATCTTGTCTCCAAGACATCAATTGAAGTCTGGCTCCGTCTCAAAACTGAGACATGCTCAAGTCGAACTTTCCGACTTCAACATGTCTTGATTTGGGTTTCTCTTCGTTGGTTAACAAATTATTTTTTTATTGGAAAAACTACAGGATTTGTTTAAAATTTATCCTTCTTGGTTGAATTCGATGCTTTTTAAATTAAAATATTTTTTTGCAGAAATATTAGCTATTTCATTTTATGTTGCCTTTTGAAGATTCATCTCTTTGGTTTAAAATAAACTATTTTTATGATAATCAGTACTTTCGTTAAGAATTATACAAATGAAAATTCAAGATGTCCGTTTTTGGTTAAGAACGCGCCACTTTTAGTTTAAAAATGAACTATCTGGATGAAAATTTATGTCTTTTTATTGCCAGTTAATCTTTATTCTTATAGAATAATCTTTTTGGTTGAAAAATCATATTTTGGTTGAAAAGTTAATAACATTTTTTTTCAAATTCGTTTTCTTTTTTTAAAAATCAATTTTTTAGTTAAAAATTTAAGTACGTGTTCGAAAATGGTTAAATTTGTTTTTTTGGTAAAAAATTATTTTTTATTGGAAAACTCGACTTTTTGGTAGAAAACTAATCTTTTTGTTTGAAAAAACATTTCCTTAGTTGAAAATTTATTATTTACGGTTAAAAATGTATTTCTTTTTAGTTGCAAGTTCATTTCAATTGATTAAAATTCAACTTTTATATAGAAAATTTGTTTTAGCGCTGTTCAAAATTAGCTTTTGGAACTTAAAAATTAATTATTTCACTTAAAAGTCGTCTTCATTCTTTAAATTTAAATTTTCTTCATTTAATATTAAAAAATTTTTTGCTTCAAATATCAACTATTCAATTTATTGGTTGAATATCCATTACTTCAATTAATTTTTTCAAAAGAAAACTTAATTATTCCATTTTTTGTTGAAAATGGAACAATATTGTTGAAAATTCTTTTTTTCTGTTAATTTTATTATTCCAGATATGGTTGAGAATTTATTTTTAGTTGAAAATTTAATAATTTTTTTAGTTTATTTTTTTAGGCGAAAATTTATCTCTTTCTTTTGGAAATTGCATTTTGTTTCAAATTTGTCTTTGTAGTACAAATTCAAACTTTTTCTTTGATACATCATCTTTTTTTTGAAAACTGAACTATTTCATTTTTGGTTAAAAATGTATCTTTATTAGTTGAAAGCTCTACTATTTGGTAAAAAAGAGAGAATGTTATCAAAATACGCACTTAGAAACTTTTTCAGTGGACAATAATTTTATATTTATAGAATTCAGAAACACGCAAGATAAAGTAACTAGTAATTAAAATATTAATTTGTTCATTTTCAAACTAAATGACTCACTCTTAATTGAGATTTCACAGAACTTGGACCTGAATGGATCGCGCACTCTGTTCTGGGTGGCGAACTCCCACATTCAACTAAATATTTAAGAGTCCGAACTAACAAAAGATTTTTATGGGACAACTATAAAAGTTAGTTGGGTCAACCAAATATTTTCTTGCCCATTATAATAACCATATTCTATAGTTCAGCCAACAAAAATTTAGTTGATTCAAGCAAATATTTTTTGGGTTTATAGCTATTAATAGAAGATTTGACATCTAATTTTCTTCTCAAGATGTACTGGGTTGTCAAGAAACTAATGAGACTCTCCCAAGTGTTTTGAAATTGAGTTACTTATTAATTTTTATTTCATGGTTAATCAACAACATATGCCCCATCAGTCTCAATAACTTCTGCAAGATACTACACTAAGAGAAATATTTGATTGATCGAACAAAAGTTTGGTTGTCAAAAATAAAGTTATTAAATGCTTAAAAAGGCACCAAAATCGTGGTGTTGAGCCAAACAAATTATTTTGTTGGAGCGTTTGGCTAAACTATCCAAAAAGTTTGGTAGACACAAAAAAATTTTTTTGTATGTTGAACAAACTTATATGGTTAAATTAATCAAATATTTGTTAGCTTAACACAATTATTTTTTATAATTGACAAAAATATTGTGGCTTTTACAGAATAGTTTTGCTAGAAAGATTAAATATAGTAGATTTAAAATAGTTTTTTTAGATCAATACCATTTTTTAGCAACAACTATTTTGTTACGGGAAAATTGAATTTTGTAAATAAAATATTTTCTGTATGAAAAAAACTACAAGGACAAAATGTATTGTTTCAAGAAAATGTGTTTGATTTGTAGAAAATTCGTATCATTAATCACAATTAATTTTCGGAATACTCGGTGATTAGATTTTTTTCTCTTAAATACTTTTAGATACTTTAAATACCTTTTTAATTACTTTCATGTATGTTTTTAGGATTCAAGAGATTAAATACAATGAATAATAAAATTTTCAAGTCATTAACTTGAAATACATCTATCAGAGATCGTAGGCCCCACTCACCTAAAATCTGTTGGGCCGCAGCATCAGCAATTCTAGCGTTTTTTTCGAAACAAACACAACTCTTTCATGAGACGAAAGAGAGCGCATGCGCGGTTTCGTGTTCGTTACATTCTAAAAAATTCTCTGGTAGATGCAACAAAATGTGCTTATAAAACTATTTGCCTGAACAAAATAAATTGTTTTGTAACTCAAACTACTTTTTTGGTAGTCGCAACCAAATTATGGTAAGGACAACCAAAACTGCTCAAAGCAATTCTTTTTTTGGTGGCACATTATTTTTTTTCTCAGTGTGGCACATACTCGAGCACATAAAGTTCCAGAAATCGTTTTAAAGAAAGAAACTAAGCAAATATTACTATAAACGGAGAAGTGTCTCCTTATTTTCTTGCCAACCTAATATGTAACGAAATACACTCTGCAGGCCATTATACACTCACACATCTACAAACCTATAATATCACACGCATTAGTTAAAATCACAGGGTAGTAGAATCCGACTAGGTAGTCGGATTTCAACGATTCTGATGAATAGAAACAAGAGAGGATAGCTGTGCGAAAAAGCAAGTTTTGCCCCCTTCCCTCCATAAAGCTGCCTCGTTGAGGAAACTAGTTTCTCTATGAAAGGCTAAATATACACGAATTAGACACCTAATAACAGAAGCACAAAAGGGAAAGAATGAGCAAAGCGGGAATATTCAGTAAATTGCACGGTTAGTATCAGTGCACTAAAGAACCGGTGGGCATGCCTTTCATGAGCTGACACAAAACACCTAATGCCAGATAACTTTGCCACACGAAATCGTAATTGAGAAGACGGAAATGTCTTTAAATTTTACCCATCTTTTTGCTTTTTCTCCTCGCGGACAATAGAGTGCTGAATTTACTCGAAAAATAGAGACATTCATAATATCCTCAGAGAGAATGAAGGCAATGGAAGTAAAACGGATTATAAAAGCGCAGCTTTTTCATTTACGTGACTTTTACATTTAGAGTAAGTTTCATTCTTCGGGATACGAGTATATAAGCCAAATGAAAGAAAAACGGTTTCATTGTTGTTACACTGATTAAACCAGAAAATAATTAACAGTCGAACACTTTAGAAAACACCCGTTTACTTAACTGGGTTTTCGTTGAAATAATGTTTAAAGCTAAAGTAAATTTTTTCTGAAGAAAGATCCTCTCCTTTCGCTCCGCTGGAAATCGAACGTTTTTTCAGAACAAATTTAATTAATATTTCTTTTTAATTTATAAATACATTTAGCCTATAAACTTGTTAAGAAGTCCCGTTACTCTCCGTTCATAATACAGATTCCTTGAAAAATTTGACTTGTAACACCTGGCATTATAATGCGTGTATTTCTGAAAAAGTATTCTTCTTTCGATCTCTCTAGTAGCTTAATGGGAAAGCACCCCACCGACTATCGGAAATTGTGTGGTTCGATTCCCAGAGAAGCGAAAGGAAAATATCTGTTTTCAAAACAAATGATTTAAAAAAATTTTATTTCAAAGCTATATCTATTCTGTAAATACATTAAGAAATTCTGTTATTCCCTGATGATAATACAAATTCCTTGACAAATCTAAATTTCCCATATTTTAATTGTTCAGTTCATAAAATATTATTTCCTAATCTGTATAAAAAAACTAAAATTTTCTTTAAAGTTAAAGCGAGATAAACAAATTAAGGAAAAGCATAATTGAATAAACAATATTGCTATTAGGACGAAAGTCGATTTAAACTTTAGAATGTACGTGGGGCATGATATTGAACAAATTCGTTTGCAATATCTCACTTCCACTGCACTTTACGTTTTTACCTATCGCATGACAAATGAAAACGAATTTATTTCCATAGCTTTTGCAACACGGGAGTGCTAAATTACTTTCTGTTTTTTTTTTAGCTACAGATTCGAATACGCTAATTTTTTTATTTTACAATCTTTTTATTTGGTTAATACTGCCTTTATGCTTCTAATGCTTTCATAGAAAAATTGACTGAATATTATTGCTCACTGTTAACACGATTATTTTTTGTGTCGATCAATCTCTTTGGTTTTCTGGTATGAAATTCACAGTAGATCAACCACAACAATAGTGGGAGAGTGAATTTCTCACAGTGGAAAAAGTTTTAATGTGGTCAGACACCAAACAGTATTGAGCGGAGTAAATTGTTGGGTCGCACCAGAAATAAAATGTTCAAGCACTTTAGGAATGCAATACTTTTTTATGCACTTTTCTTGTTTTTTCTATTGTATATGGAAACAATTTATTTAGTTAACAATCCTGAAATTTTTTTTATCTAAAGTTCATTTTCAGATTACAAAGCAGGTTGACAAATCGGAACTTGAATTTCAGGAACATTTACTAATAATTCATATAAAAATCAGTACTATTTATATTATAGTCAGTAATATTATCAATAATATAATAAGTGATATTACAATTACTATATTAAATAAATTACTTATTAATATTTCATTATTATTAATTTTCAGTAAAATT
>JAAAKG020134070.1:0-13965 GCA_010014905.2 Druon quercuslanigerum | reverse complement strand
CGTCTTTTGTTATTTGTTCGTCCTATGTGACAGACTTTTCTGTTCTTACAAATTTTTGGTAATAATAAGTTCCGAAATTAGGCAACTATTTGGTCCCATATTTTTTTCCGTGTAGGTTTCGTTCATGTTTCGTGCTACCTGAGCTCGATGTACCTGTGTGCCTGTCACGTCATGGCTTAGCTTTGTAATGGGACTGTTTTTTGCTGCCATAACTTGCTGATATATATGTCAGTTGTGTTAACCCAGTGGCATGTGGGTGCGTAAATGGCGGCTAAGCGTTTTCAAGCCTTTTTCCATGATGTCACGCGAAGTACAATTATTGGCAGCGTGTGTGTAAAGCTGACGATTTCGCCTGATTCACTAATGTGTGTTTATTACTCACAATTCCCTTTAGCACATAAACTATCCACGTTGCAGAACGTCACTTTTCCCTCTGATGACTTCTTCCGTCCAACTCTAAGATTAATTTTCTTCGGTTATTTACCCCCTAATAAAATTTCGATTCATGCCAATTGCAACGTACTCTTTCAGAAACTCTACGGGCCTGGGGAATAGTAGGACCCAAGCTGATTCCCAAGTAAACGCTATGGGTAGAGGTTTACGGTAAGACCCCTTTCTTGGATGCAGTACTATTGTAGGGATGGTTTGTTTGCCTAAGGCTAACACGCTCATCAACTATGGTGCTAGTTAGTCAACTTCAAGCCCATCCCTGTTTAAGCATCTTTACCTTCCAAAACAGCTAATAACAAAAGAGAAATCGTCTGGTCTCCTAATCAGCCTGAGGAAGTTGAGGATCTTAAGGAATTTAGGAGGAGTAAAAATAAGGTTTGTCCCTTAGCAAATCGACAAGACGACTCCTCTGAAGGATTTGTCTTCCTCCCTTGTGGCCATCCAGCGGAATGAAACTAGGAATTCTGGTGAATCCAACATAGCATCTTTCTCTAAGATTTTTCGTTTGCACTTACTTCCATTCTTCCCGCTACACGTAGATGTTGTAGGTTTCAGCGTTTTAGACAGTTTGCTAACCTATGTAGACGTATTAAACTGGTTTGTGAATTCTGTGGGGAGTTTGACCTAACAAATAAATGCCCCAATAAGCTCATAGACGCCCGGTGTTTTAAGTGTAGGGGCTCTCACGTGACATATCCAGTCTACCTGTATGAGTTCAAAGTCATGAGATACAGGTACTGGAATAACTTTGGTTTTGATCACGCTGAGCAGGCCCTCGTATCGCGGAGAGTTATTAGACCTCAGCTCAGGATAAGCTCTGTCCGCCAACAAGCTCCTGGGATCAGCGTGCTGGTTATTAGTCCGTAAATCCCATGCAATTCGGCTGCTTGTCTCGAGAAAGTCAGACCTGATTTTTCTTTTGTTCTAGGAGCCCTCTTTTCTGCTCCCACGGTGATAGAAATGTTCGATGGCTCGAAATTCCATAATAACTCCGGTGTAGAGGAGATTGTGGATAATTTGATTGATGTTTCGCAAGCTAACGTGAATTCTATCAAATTGCTCTTGGGTAGTCCTCACTATTGTGGTTAAGGCTATCAGCCTCCTGATAACAGTAAAGCAACCACTGAAAAGCCTCCTCGTGCCGATTTCTTTGGCCCTAGTCTTAATGTATCTATTAGACACAGATCTAAGACACACTCGATCTAGTATCGTTCTTAAGAACTCAAATTAAGTTTTGAGTTTTTTTATCTTAGCTTTGGCTAGAAGGCGTGATGGCCTAAACAGGTATATGGCTAACCACTCCAGCGAGAGTGTTCTGGAGGCGAGGCAAGTTGACAGTGAAGTTAAAAAACTCCTTCGCAAACAGAAGTACTGCTGTTTCCGCCATTCTGTGATTCTCTCAATCCTTCTAGTTGTTTCAATCGAATTTGGCGAACTGTGTGGTCGTTACCCTCTCGCTGTAGCTCCAAGAAAACTCAGGTTGTTATTGATCCCAACTCGGTTGAGGCCAGGGAGCTGCAGGATCTTTTGGTGTTCCTACATATTGCTCCTTTCGTGGTTTCCCTACTGTAGAGGTTGATAAGAACGACCCTATTGAACGTCCGTTCTTGGAGTTAGAGTTCAGGGCGGCTCTGAACTCTTGTAAGGCTCGTATACACCCTGGTCTTGATTGAATCACCTATGAGGTTATCAGGGGCCTCTCTGATCCAGTTCTGACCTTTATCATCTCTGTGTTTAACAGAATGAATACTCTATCCAACTTTCTGGACGCTTGGGTTGACTCTTTTATCATTATTATCTCCAAGCATGCTGTGAAGTGGATTCTGAAATTTCACTATGGGTTCAGGAGGGGTAGATTTACATTAGATTGTGTCTCAATGGTTGCCATTGAGATTATGAAGGGTCTTGGATCGGACAGGCCAACTCTGGCTCTTGCGTTCGATATTAAGGGTGCATTTAATTCGGTTCCTCCTAGGGTCTTGGTCAAGAACTTAAAGGATTTTGGAGTTGCGGCGAAAATTTCATGTAATATTTATAACTAGGAGGCGACTATTTTTCTCTGAGCAGGCCGCTCCTCGGGAGTCTGGTGCTGGTGTTCTGCCTGCTCGTGAGAGGGTTAGTCAGTACTCTGATGACATGATCATCTATCTTCTATCTAGCTATTGAAGCTTTAATTCCTGAGCTCGATGAGTTGGGCCTCTCTATCTCTTTACCGAAATCTCACTTATGTATTTTCACAAGACTTCGGGTGGTCTTGGAGCAGATCATCCTGGAGGTTGATGGCCACATGATTGTTTCTCAGTCGACTCTGATGTACTTAGGCATTTTGTTGGGCATAAGCCTGATCTGGGTTGCACTCATTAATTACATGGCTGGCAACGCTCTTAGAGCTATTAGTCTTCTGCGTGTTATTGCTAGAGTTTCTTGGGGTGCTGATCCTGCGACTTAGGGTATTGTCTATAGGAATTTGGTTAGGGCCTGTCTTGATTGGGGTGCTCCCCTCTCTGCCTGTGCGAGCGGGTCGGCTTTGAGTATTTTTGGCCGTGTTTAGTTGGACGAATAATCAATTGATCCCGAAACTTTAGTTGATTACTGAAAAATTCTATAAGGATGAGGGGAGACATAGGATTGGTAGGAAATGTAGAAAATACAGACTGAGGACTGATACGTCTGCTCGGGTTTCTTACTTCAGTCTATGTCTGCAAAGAGCTCCTTCAAAGCTTTGAAATTGACTGCGTCTCGGGTGGCTTATAACGGCATCTGCCAATCCGCTAGAGGTATTTTACAGGCTGATCTCTGTGTTCTTTCCGGACTCGATGAAAATATTTACTGACGGCTTGGTAGATACTGAGACCGATGCATTAGCTTTACCATTTCTGAACCTGAGATGGACTACATTTTTTGCCTTCCCTTGCAGGAGGGTTCTTCTATCAAGTCCGCGGTGATCTAAGGTGGGTTCCGAACAGATGAAGCCACGGTACAAGTATATAGGAAAATTTCCATTGGTACTGGCTCAAGGTCAAACTAAAATTTCGTTCATTTGAATGTTCTGAACAGCAAACACGTGATTAATTGACCTAGTGGCTTCATAACGTGGATATCTGCAGCATGTTACAATAAAAAAAATAAAATCATAATGCTTGATAAAAAAAAATATTTTATATTATCGTTATGGAAGACTACTTAATAATAATAATTCTCTCTGTTACTATTGAAATCCAAATATGATCATTTTAATTTCTAGCCAGTATACATTTTGAATACTGGCAAAGTTTTCTTGCAGTTTTCCGTAGCTCAAGAAGTGAATGTTTGTGCTCTTTTAGGTAATATTACTATTTTATATGTAATTTTCTATCAGATTATGGCTACAGACACAATATTTAATACATTTTTCATTTCTGATTTTTTTTATTACAATCATATGTTATTATTTAAACCCTAATTAACATACCAATTTTTCCTTTTATAAAAAATTAATTTTAATTCTAATTCTAATGAAAAATAATAAATTACAGTACGCAATTGACCAGAACTTAGAAGCTTCTAAGATTTTTATACCTGCGCGTCCATACTTGAATTTTGGCTAATCAATCATAACGCTAGAATATTAAAAAATCGTATAAATAATTCTGATTTGTTTTCGAGAACGAAATTGTATTTATGTTTTTGTCCTTTTGAAGAAAGGCGAAATAAAAAGACGTTGTCATTGTAAATAATTTTATTTTAAATTAATTATGAGGCTTATATAAAGAAACATTATATCATTAGAGTAAATATACACAAATACAACAAAGTTGTTCGTATTGCACGAAGACTAGAAATTAAAACAATTAATATTTGAAACATTGATTCAGCTGTGAAGTATTTACAAAGAAATTTAGAACTTTTCGTAAAAATCAGCTTCTTTTTTAATTCATATTGTCAGTCGTTAGCGCTAAATTGGTTAGCACTGATCGCCGATTAGGATTGACTCCGAGGTTTTCCCAGTTTATCCACGATAGACGGGCTGTCAAATCTGAAGAGAAAAGATTATTAATTTAAAAAATCATGATTGTTAAACCATAACATAATTAACGAGGATATTTGTTATTTTAACAATTCGCTTCTTTAATTAGCAGGAATAAAATAGCTGGGAAATATTGTATTTTATGATACGATGTAACACTTTCAAAAAATGCGCGGCTGAAAGTTACAGATACAAGTTTCGAAATTCAAGCCTTTAAAGTTACTAACACATAAAACTTTAAATTTTTATTACTTAGAATTAAACCAATTAATTTCGATGTATTTCGAATCGGAACAAGATTACATTTAATATTTAAAATCAAACAATCCTAGTTTCAAGTGTTTAACATTTTACTTGTTTAAATTATTAACCTGTAGAATAAGTTTAATAAATTAAAAATTAGCGCTTTAAAATGAACTAAAAAAATTGATTGTTTACAAATTTTCTATCTGAAAGCGACAGCGCTCAAAATTAAAAATACAAAATTAGAGCCCTTAAAGTTAAAATGTTTACATTTAGGTATTTTTTATATGGAAATTAGTCTGGAACCTTTTATTTTCCAATAGAAAAATAAATGATAAAATTTTTTTAGGCGGAACATTAAAAATTTTACTATATGATCTGAAGGTATCACAGGCCGAACAAAATTGGCATGTTTGCACCCAAAGTCTCAACTAGGTGATCTCAAAGGATTTTGATATCCTGAAAACTAATCCGTGGGCAAGATTTTTCCTATACGTCAGAATTTCAAGATATCCTAACTTTAAAGTGAAAAATTGCTATTTTTCGCCATATTTCAAACATTATAACATGAGCAGCGTTTTTCCCCTAAAACTGCTTATGCCATCTTATATACCCTGGCGGACAGAATGAAGGGAAAGGATGTGCAGCCTACCCTTATAGTATCCACATATTATTCCTTCCGTATAATAAAAAAACTAAAAAAAAAACAGCAAAATGGGCACTTAACTTGTTGCAATTCAGATTCTACGTTACATTTTCTATTTGAATGGCACGGAATAATTGCAATAATTTTTTTTGCAGCGCTAAATTTTTTTAAAAAATGTCATAACTTCTGCTGAAGGCGATTTCAAGCGCATCAATAGTCGCTGAAGTAGTATGCTGCTACTGAAAAAAGACGCGCTTGAAGTCGCTTTCAGCCTATAGTAATGTCAGGTACGTAGAATCCAAATTGCAATATATTAAAGGTACTTAATACTGTTAAAAAAATTTTTTTTTTGCATGATACGGAAGGGATACTATGTAGATACTATAAGGGAATGCTGTAGCCTATCCTTTCCGTTCATTCAGTTTGCCAGAGTATATACCTAGTCAAACCTGGATTTAATATCAATTTTATGACAGAGCGTAACATTAAATCCAAAGTCTCGGCACTATATTGTCTGTCTTCTTTTTTTCCCTTTCTTGTTTCTCTCGCTGTTTTGTGACGCTTTAGTGAGCACCACACATCCTTTTGCAGCGCCTCACCTATCCCCGCCACGGGGCATCAATTCTAGGAAACATTAAATACAGGAACACTAAATCCAGGAACACTAAATCCAGGTTTGACTACACTTAATTTATATTTTATTTTTCGTGACTATTTTTCCGTGATATGGCATATTAACCACTTCAGTTTCACAGTGAAAGATTTGCAAAGATAAAACTTATGTTGGAACTTTTCATTAAATATGTTGACAGTTTACTTCCGAGACCTAAGGTAACGTTCCAATACATGCTATTGTAGTTTTTAAATAATGTTATTGTATTAAAATACATGTATTAGAATATTAAGATACATGCAATGTAATGTTGCGAAAGAAAGTTTAAAAAATATTAAATTCGGAGGCACAGAGAATCAAATCCTAACTGCCAAGCTCTGAATCGTATGCGTTACCACTAGACTAGCAAAGTAAAAATATAATTTTACTTGAATAGAATATCACTCACCCATTAGACGGGCTGAAATGCATGTAAGGCAAAAATCCAATACCGGTATTGTAAAGTGATATTGCAATACATGTATGGGAAATGGCGCGTATTCTTTGAAACTGCGATTTACGTCTTAAAATTTCACTTTCTAATCCCGGTATTGCAATTTTTCCTTGCATTTGTATTGTCAAAGTGTGGTAAAAGCACAAACATTAACAGTTTGCTTAAAGGTTTTTGGGTTTGCTGAATCTGCATTTGAGCACAGATGTGCGAACTTCAGGATGGCGGACCTTTTCTGGTTTTTCAATGAGAAACTGAAATTTATAATAAGCCATTTCTCAGAAAAAAAAATCGATAAGGGATGATCCTAAATGAAAATAAAATATAAAAAGAACTACCAAACAATGGAATAAGCAGTTTTAGGGGAAAAAATGTGCTGCTCGTATTATATTGTTTCAAAAACGTTGGACCCTGGAATTAAGAGCAGTTACAAGCATAGCTCGCGTTGGCCTTGATCCTATTGCCAGAGTTTTTGAACATAAACAGGCAGGGTAGCGTCAAATATTTCTGTCGGATTTGCATTGATGAAGTAACCTGATGCAACTAAGGCGCGAAGAGTGGCGGCCCTCCTGCGTGTTTGTCACGCTTTACTGCGCAAGCCTCCCTGAAACGGCGAAAATCCTGGAAGATTCAATCCAAGTTCCAGTGTATTGCTAAAAATAGCAGCAGAAATCTTGACGTATAAAAAAATTTTGGACAGTGGATTCCTTTTTAGGATAGCAAAATCCTTGCGGGTCACCTAATCTGGTCTTTGGGAACATATTTTGCCGGTATGTGTATATATTAATTATATATTCTGTAATTAGAATGACCAACACTACTGTCTTCAAATCCTTTAAATAGATCTTAATGTTTAAATGCGAATGTAAAATATTGAATTATGTGAAAGAAGACGATCTATCCCAGATCATTTTTATTCAAAAACATTTTCCTGTCTTTAAACGAAAATTTCGAAAGGAATTGGGTAATTAATTACGAGAAATTGTGTGCTAACTTTTCTGTAAATTTTTCATTTGATTTGCCGCTTGATTTTCTCTCAGGAGGGTCAATTTATTTATGCAAGGATTCATCGTTGAAATAGCTAAACGTCATTCGAGATTGGTGAACCAGAAACTTTACGTTGAATACATTTTAATTTTTTATTAAATATATATATATATATATATATATATATGTCCATAACTGATTTGAGTTCAAAAGAATTAAAGCTTTTAAAATAAAATTTAGTTTTAGAAATAATCTGCACTTTAAAAATACTCCTAAAATTGTAATTATTTCTTACCACTCGTATTCCATTCGGCCCTTTCACCACTAATTTCTCCTCGAAGGCACCGTTCCACGTAAGTCAAAGGATCTAATCTCGCTGCCAAAACTTCTCTTAGTAAAGCTATGTATGCTATTGCTAATCGAAGGGTGTCGATTTTGGATAGCCTCTTCTCATATGGAAAGGTGGGTACATGAACCCTGAGTTCGTCGAAAGCCGAGTTGATGCTGCTAAAAATCGCAACTGCACTTACAATCGGTTTAACTTATTTAAAGACATTAACTTTATTGAACAGAAAATTAATCATTCAACAATGAGAAACATTATTGATTGTATTAAATCTATCTTATGATATATTATATTTATTTTGAAAAAAGTTCTGAATTGCGATAAGAACATATCATTTCATATAATTTACAAATATAATTATACAAGTCTTATTAATTTATTGATTTTAGGTAATTAACAACATCAGAAGTATTAATTCAAATGAAGTTCGCGATCAGCTTCTTACCTTAGCATTCGTTTTCGTTCTCGAATATTGGCTGCGTGTCTTTGAATTCTATAGGGACTGCCATTTGGGTAGTAACCTTCTTCCATCCCATGCATGTCTGTGTCATTCTGATCTAAAAAAATTAGAAAACAATTTTAAATTTAATCTACATCACCACTTTTTGTACATTTTTTCATTCCTTAATTGTTTTCGCTTATTTATCTATAGATTTCCGGTTCTCATTTGACACGTTGACATCATGAACAATACTGTGCAAGCGCGAAAAATATATAGCACATTAACGAAAAAATATATATTTCAAGCAATTAGAAGTTTAGAGACTTTCCACAAAAAAATGTCTGATATGTCAGGAGAAAATCCATTGAAAATAAAAACCGTTAGTGCGAACAAGAAGTGCTATTTCGGAAACTGTTAAAGTGGTCACTCGGTGCAAGTCCTACTTGGAATATAATTATTATTCCGTTTCATTTTCGAACCCCTGTTTAATATTTCAAAAGTGTAATGTACCGACTAGTTGCTTAAAATACATATTGAAAATCGCATATTAGAAGCTTTTTTTAATATAATATTTAGGCAGTATAATAATGTGTATTTTTATAGTTACTGCTTAGAGGAAAAGCAGAAAGTCCCTTGAGAAGACGTATACTTATAAGAAAAGGATACTGCATGGAGAGCATTTGAGTAAAACGATTATCAAGTATTTAAAAACTTTATCTAACATTATTTATATCGTGAATAGTTTATAAGAAAAATTTTACGCAGTTTAAGAAAGCAGTACAATTACTTTTTTTATTTTATTCTACGTGAGATAAGTTGCAGTGATAATATAATTTTAAACCTCACAAGAATTTTGAATGACTAGCAGCCTACATCTATTTGCAAACATTTGTTACTACCTTTCTGTACTCTCATAGAAAGTTTTTACTTCTACTTAAGAAATTAAATATTTTATTTTAGGTTCATAGTTTATTTCTATAATTAAAAATTTAACTTTTCTTAGAAATTCGTTACATTTTTGTTTCAAAATAAATCTTTAAACTAACAATTCCACTATGAACAAAATGTCTTGCGGAGTTGAAGGTTCATCGATTTGGTTGGAAATGTACCTTTCATGGTAGAAAATTAATATTCTTGGTTAAAAAATAATCTTTTTCGTTGCAAATTTAAGTATCTACTTCAATTCTGTGCTCTTTTGTGTGAAATTTATTTACTAATTTCAATAATTTTTGTGTAAGACTTTTTAGCATTCTAACCTGAGCACTTAAAAAAACGTTTTACACTGGAAATATGGAAATTAGCGGGTTTTTCACTTCTAGCACAGATATTTTTTCAAAACAGGAATAGGCGCTAATTATCTAACAAGGACGTAATTCTAGTATTTATAGAGTAAAATGAGCCAATTCAATTTTGTGGTGGGGTCCTGATGATGGTTTTTTAAATTCTAAGAAGTAACGCAAATTTTGCTTGGCAGGTCCTGAGTGGTGCCAAAGTTGACTGGCAGGCTGTCAAACATGTCCAAAATTCGAGTGAAAAACGGCCTTTTAGTACTCTTGAAACGCATCGGGGGATAATTTTTTAGGTGCAAACAACTAACAAAAATGATGACTGGTAGCTCCTGAGTGTGTCGAAGTTGACTGGTTTACGCGTTGATATCAACGTACGTCGGCGTACGTACAAATTTAGAAAACATTGTGGAGCCAGCCTTATGAGATTAAAATGCCAATTAATTATATAGCAAGCTGCACGCGGTTAAAAAGAGTGTAAATGGGTCAATTGATAGTGCGTACAGAAATAATAATTTGCATACCTAATTCGTTGTCATTCTTGTCTTCAAGTAGCACTTCATTCAAAAAAGTGGGTTACTGCTCTCCGTGGAACAAAAAATTGTATTTTTTCGTTACTTACTATCTAGCCGTAGTCGGTTGGCAGCAAATCAGTTGGATGCTGAAGATAAGCGTTTCTCGCAATATTCTTCAGGTAGGCATTTCGCAACAGTTACTGGTATAGTTAAATAAGCTTTGCATGGTAGTAGACTTGAACCCGCAACATTTCTTGCCTTTTTTCTGAAGATTTCATCAAGGTCTTTTGCCTAGTATGTTTTCGTAAATATCAATAATCTGGTTTCATCCACGTCATTAAGTGGATGAAAATAGGGGCCGAGAAGGGGGAGACGTCTGGCATCGTCGGCTGAATTGGGCGAAAAAGTTTCAAGGCCGAAAGTGTTGATTAGGCATTTAAGCGAGCTACATCGGAAAATGAGAAAAGCGAGCGGTGTCTCTTTTTTATGTATCTTTTAAATTTAACTTCCTGATTTAATAGCAACTCTACTTTTCCAAGTACTTAATAAAACATCTGGAGACCATGACAGGACTTGGGTGGTAGTGGCTGGTTGTGATTAGTGTGATGTATGTTTTTTGAATCAACAAAAATGGGGCAAGAGAAGAGAAAAAGAACGAGCCGACGTACCGTGCTCACCAAAGCGCTGAATTCGTTGAAAGCTCTGTTCGAAGACATTACATCTGGACCTGCAGAATTAACTGTGGCATATGGTTTGGGAGCTGATAAGCACTAGGAATTAGAAGAAAACGGGACGAGTATTATAGATGCATTGTTTTTCTGGACCAGCCGACGACGATGAGGTCCAAAAAGAGATCGATGAACACGACGCGTACAAGAGCAGATTTTTGCTTGGTAAGTATAAGTTCAACAGCAAGACGACCGCGAAAAGCGTCAGGTCATCGAGTGTGAGCCCAGCGAATACAGCAAGTAACAGTGCAAATTAAGCAGCGGCAAGAAATACGTACAACTTGCCGAAGATAGAATTGGTGAAGTTCAGTAATAATGAGCGTGAGAGGCTTCAGTTTCGGTGCTCATTTAAGAAGATACACGATGATGTGAATATGGGAAATGAATATGAGTTTTAATAATTAATACAAGCAATGGTGCCTGATTCTCGTTCAGCGGAATCAGTGAAAATTATGAAAAATTATGATAAAATAATGTAAAATTATGAAAAAAATTATGAAAAGTTTGAAGGAACGTTTTGGACGAGATGATCTACAGACTAAAATTTAGGAGCGCGAGATTTTGAAACTACTATTGCAAAATGCTATGTCCTCGAAAGAAGTGCAGCTCGCTAGTCTGTATGACAAAATCGAGTCATATTTACAGCTCTGGATATGCTGGGTGTCACTACAGAAAAGTGCGCGGCGATGCTCTTTTCCTTCGTGGAATTTTCGCTTTCCGAAGAGTTGTTGCGTGTATGGCAGTGGTCGAATAGTGCAAGTGAGATGAATACGAGAATTAGTTCGTCAGATGTGTCTAAGACGTGGTTGAATCGGCTGATAAGTTCTTTGGAGTCCAAAGTGCGCAATGATTTAGGAATCTCCATAACTTTTCAAGGTTTCAGCTATAAAGAAGAGAATCAGTGAGAAGGCACCAAGAAATCGAAAAATAAGCCTGCAGTGAAGAATGTGCCAAGTGCGCGTAATTTGCTGGAGTGTAAGGGTAAAGAAAAAGCGAAGGAGGACATGGTGCATTTACTTTTCGACGATGATAAATCTGACATCAATCTGACATTATGCGATGGATGAGAAATTTATTTGTGCAGATGTTCCATCGGTGACAAACGGAAGCTGGTTGCAAGAACTTGAAAATATAAACGTGAGTTTATCGGATGTGTGCAGCAAAGACGACAACGTGGCTATTCTCATCGGGGCAGACGCAGTCGGAAAATTACTCACCGGGCGCGTACAGAGATTAGAAGGCGGATCAACGGCAGTAGAGACATACCTGGGTTGGACACTAATAGGTAAAGTACCAACGAAAAAAACCCACTAACCGCTATCTATGTTTAATCAGAATATTGATATTAAAGAGTTATGGTCTTTGGACATTTTGTGTACAAAAGACCCTATAGACCATACAAATCAAAAACAGCACGACATAGAGGTGAAAGAAGCGTTCAGGGTAAGTGTTATTAAGAATCAAGAAGGCCGATATGAAGTGAAGCTGCCCTGTCTTGAGTGTCATTCGGAACTTAAAGACAATAAACCGATAGCTGTGCAGAGCTTCGAGCCCATGGGCAAAAAGCTGCAGATAGCCGAAAAATATGAAGAGTACGACGGCATTTTTCAGGAATGGCTGAGAGAAGGGATAATAGAGGGAGTCCCTCCGGAAGAAGAGGTGCACTAGGGTAATTATCTGCCTCATCGTCCCATGTTTAAAGAAAATTCGACGACGAGCACGAGGAAGATATACGACGCATCAGCAGGCTTTCAACCTCTCAACAGATGTCTCGAAAAAAGAACAAACATTATAAAACAAGTCGGCTATATTTTATAGCGCTTGAAAGAATGTAATATTGGCGTCATTTTGGATATAAAAAAGGCTTTACTGCAGATTAGTGTAAACCCGACGGATCGAGATTTCCTAAGATTTCTATGGTACGACGCTGAAGACAAGATGATTATTTATCGGCACTTCAGAGTAGTTTTTGGTGTATGCAGTGGTCCGTTTATTTTCGGTGCGACGATTAATCTACACTTAGATAATTATTTAAAATCGATTGAGTGTCACGATAGTGTAGAAAGGTCTAATTATGGTAATTTTTTAAAGCTTAAATGTTGTTTTTATGTAGATAACTGTATGACAAGCGTGAGTAAGGTAAAGGAGTTGCATAGTTTTATGTACGATGCAAAAACATTGATGGAGTTGCGTCTTTTTGATTTACGCGGATTTACGCTTTTTGAGTTCGCGAATTGGATCGAGGAATGAAAAAACCTTAATCAGGTCAAAGTGCCGCGCTGTATAATCGGAGGTATTGACACAGACGCGGATGTGAGTATACATACATTTGTTGACACGAGTAAATTAGCTTATTCCTCAGTGATTTTTATAAGAGTACAAATGGTATTGGACATTGTTGGAATATACGAGTAAATGTAAATCTCTGCTACCAAAACCGCGTGCGTATACAAATGAGAGCGTGTGAGAGAGAATAGAAAGAGAAGGGAGAGTGAGAGAGGGTCAGTCCGTGCAAAGCACGCATGAACGGTCGCATGTACGAAAAAGAGAATATATTGTAATCGGCCGGAGGCCATTAGGTATAATTATGGTTTTTAATAAATAGTAAGTGTATAATAATTGAGTAAATGGAGATAAAATTATTCATAAACTCCACACATAATCCAACAGACATAAAAGTGTGTTTTGTTCAAGCAAAGGCTATAGTTGCGCCTGGAGTTAAGAGCCACACGAATAAATCTACGAGTATTCCACGACTAGAATTATTACCAGCGATGATCGGTTTTAAGATTAACCAGTTAAGTACTAAAGGAGATAGATTTTAAAGGCGCGAAAACTTATTATTGGACCGATTCGTCGACAGCAGTCGCTTGGAGAAAAGGACGTTAAATTTGCGCATAATAAAATAATGTACGCCATAGCTTTTAGGGAATACTGAGAATTTAAAAAGTTCGGTACGCACAAATGGGTCTAATGCTTCATGAAAATGGGGGTGAGGAGTAGGAGGCATCTGGCATCGTAGCCTGGATTGGGAGGAAAAGCGTAGCGAACGAGTTTCGACTGAGCATCGAAGCGAGCTACATCGATAATCGAGAAAAGCGCACGGCGCCTCTTGTGTGTGTTGCGTATGTTTGTATATATTTATATATATATATATATATATATATATATATATATATAAATATGTAAAGAGTAAAAACACATTGTGGCTTT
>JAAAKG020134068.1:0-13966 GCA_010014905.2 Druon quercuslanigerum | reverse complement strand
AACTAAATTTAAAAATTTTATTTTTTGCTGTATATTTATATATTTTAATTTAAAATTTTGAATTCATCTATTTAGTTCAAAATATGTATTTTTTGGTGAAGTGTTAATTTTTTTGGTTGAAAATTTAGTTATTTTTTAAATGAAAATCAAATTTTATATTTTTACTTAAAAATAAAAATTGTTCAGGTAACAATTCATGTATTTTGTTGAACAATAAATTTTTTGTTGTTGAAAATTTACTTTTCTGACTAAAAATTATAATATTTATTTATGGGCAGAAAAATAATCTCTTTGAGCTGAAAATTAATGTATTTTGTTAAAAATTTGTTTATTTAGATCAAATGTTCATAATTTAGGTTTAAAATACATTTCATTTAATCAAAATTAAACAGTTTTCAACCATATTAATTTTCTTCTTGGTTGAAAGTTTATTTTTTCTAACTGAAAATTAAAATATTATATTTTTTTTGCAAAATTCAAATTTTCAGCTGGCAATTCATGTGTATTGTTGAAAATTGGCCTATTTGGTTAGAAACTTAATTATACCTACAACTTACTATCCTAAAATTTCTTTTATATGTCGTTTTATTGATATGTAAGATTAAAAAAATAGTATAATTGTGCAGTTCATATTTTAATAATGCTGTGTAATTTGTGCTTCTATTGAAAGAATACGAATTTTCCTGAACTTTTCATTTTTGTAATCAACGTAAAATTTTTCTAACATTTTTATATTAAATTTAATTTGCCACATAGAACTTACAATTTGCCTTTTAAGAAATTTTGAATTTTTTGTAAAATTTTTTATCAGAATCTTTAAAAATATCAAATTGAACACACGAGTAGTTTTTTGGATAAAGGAACTGAGATTCAAAGCGAGTTCCGGGACGCCGCAAGGAAAAGAATTAATAGCAAGGTAGGAAAAAGCACAATTATAGGATATTAATCCATGAATGACTATGAGGAGAACATCTAGTTTAAGATACTTTGTTGCACTTACAGCGCTCGCCGCTGTTAGCACTCTTTAGTCAGACCAATCTAGGAACTATGTTGATTCAATAGACTTACTAGCTGTTGCATGAATCACGCGCGTGGGACTTCCAGACATCAGCTGATGCTCCGACGCATGCTAATGTTTATGTTGTTTTATACTTCTTCTTAAAAGTGATTTTTGCGAACAAAAAGTTTTTAATTCGTGAACGCGATTTTGTTCTACATCACAATTTTAACGTTTGCTAGTGTTTTGCTGTTGATGGTGATCTTATGTTTCAAGTGAACGTCAGATCTGCTCCCCATCAAGTAAGAAGTGTTCACTTTCTAATAATTCATGGTTATTGTTTTTAAAATCCGAAAATTCTTTTTCTAGTCAATCATAAATTTATTTTGTTTTATTGATTTTTATATCAAAAAGCTTGTGTTTAAGTTATTATGAAAACTGGACTTCGTACGAAATATTAGAGCAATTTTTCCAGATTTCAATTTTGGATTTCAAAAAGTGCAAATTGTTTCCACTTAAATTAATGAAATTAGTGTAACTGGGAAATTTTGTTGATTTAAATTGTTTCTTTAATAACTTTAATCTTTAATGACACAACGCTGTAATCAAATTACCGCGTGAATGTCTTGTTCTCTTTTACACGACCCGCTATATGCTATTTCATTCAAGACTTCAAATGTCAGACTGACAGAATTCCGCTGTTGAATCAACATACGTAGCTCGATCAGTCCAACTAATTGTCGCCAACATAGGTTGTCGGTGTTAGTTCGAAAATACTACCAACGTTGCACCAACGAAAATCTCTTAACATACGTCGACTTTGAGAGAGTGGCGCCGCTCGCCTGTCATGCCAATAGAAAACGGCGTTGCATCAACAGATCTCTTTTCCCCGTATTGAAAAACTTTAAACAAAACTTAAAAGATCTGAAATAGAATAAAGGACAGAGCGTAGCCGCATTAACAACTCTAATGAAACGAAGGGAGATAGAAAATGATTGTTAACAGGAGAATATGATAAGTAAATATAAGATAACAGAATTGGAAACCCAACTTAAGTAGTTTGAAAAAAGTTTTAGCAAGGCCGTTACCACCTAAAAAATCAAGTTACGGGGGGGAGGGCAGAAAAAAATCTTGAGGAAGGGGGTATTTGCAACGGCAGGCAGAAAAGTATATGTATATTATGTACCTGTTTCAAGTATTTGCAGGGGGTTAAATCCGAAACCCCCTCTCCTGTTTACAGCCTTGAATATCAGGGTCCATTCATTCAAGAAATAAATAATCTAAATACTCACAATGATAATAGGAAAAACAGGAATTTAAACCTAGAAAAGAGCACTTAGAACACCCAGAGTGGCTAAACAAGGTAGATACAGGATACGCAATGGGTACTGATGGCAGTGGCAATTGTAATTAAGGAGATCAGAGTAATGGGAGGGGGTACACTGATTAAGTTATTATCTTGGAAAGAGAAAAGAAGCCTCATGGTTAAAAAACACAGAGTAAGAATAACAGCCGTTAGAGTTGAAGATGATTTAACACGACGAGAAACCCAAGTATTGGAATGAATAGGCAGTCTAGGCTGAGACCAAACAGTTGCACAAAAAACACTGGGGGTTCACTAAAGTATCGGCTCAAATAAGAGAACTAGATCTGCAATAGATACCTGTAGAGAATTAAAAGCGTTTATTTAGAGCGCTCTTGGGAGGAACAAGGAGGCGCATTTACAAACCAACCGTTGCTAAGTAGGTCTGATAAGTGAGGGATCGATTCACAGTTATCGTCTGATGACTTGAGACGCAGAGTTTGTTGCATATGAATATTCCTTCATGTTGACAACCTTGTTAAATAACCGGCAAATGCTATTTGTCAAGTCAATATATTTATTTTAATTTCGAGTTTAATCAGAGTTCGATTACATGTGTAATTTAAGGTAAAAATGATGTTATTAATTAAACAAAATATCCAAGTGGGCAAGCGAAAAATAGTTTCTTTATAAATAGGCTCAATTACAATTAGTATATCTTAGAGCACCAACCAAGGGATCATTTAGAGCATTATTATCGTTTTAGGTTCCTTTTTAGCAAGTGGGGTTCATTTTGGAAGCAGCTCCTTTGGAACCAAAAATGAGTTTTAATGAAAACCCCAGTTTTTTCTTTGTGACATCCGCTAAGAACTAATAATTTATAACAGAAAAGCTTGTAATTTAGTGATAAATTATTTTATAATTGATAATTCGAAACCTGCTGTCTCAAGAACTACAGGAATATAACATTTTACGTAAAATTATTGAAATGTTCTACAAGTATCTAGTGAATTCTTAGCGAAAGAAAAAAATTGATAACATTTTGATATTTGTCATCCAAATAACATAATTATATAATGATGTTCAATACATAAATAATATTGCAAAGAAAGAAAGCAGAAGGAAAGAAAAAATTCTACCAAAACCAAGCTCTTACTTTTTCGAAAGAAGTTTGGCACTTTTCTTTTACATGTAACGGCATGCAACTTCCGTTACTCAAAACGTAACAGTTTTGTTTTACAAGTTTTGGAATTTTCGGGTACAATGCGATAGAAAATACTGCAATTGTAACTGAAAATTACATTTTAGCGAAATTTTTCCTGACAGCAGGTGCACAAATAGTCCCTAAATCGAAGTATTGCATTTTTAAATTAAAAACTTGTGTCAAATTTTTGTTTGCTATTTGATTTTTTCACGAATTTTGGAATTATTTTTAATCTGTGAAAAAAACTCTCAGAGGATTTAATAAAGTTCAAAATGAAATATTTTTTCTTATTAATAATTTAATGCGAACAAAACATGAAAACGTTGCATGATTAAAAAACAAACTTCCAAACTTCCTCCTTTAATTCATCTTAGCTAATAAGGAAGGTTACACAAGTGTTCTTCTCCGATTTGACTCGTACTGCAGTATGTTTTAGAGCATTACAAAATGAGGCACACGTATTTTTTTATACGTTCCAGAATTCATATTTAGTAGATGAAATCACCCTTCCAATTTTTCGAATAATTAATTTAGAAATATGATTTTCAGTGAAATTAATCATTTGGCGACACTGTAAACATTGTTTATACTGTAATTATGTTAATAGGTTGCAGTAACATATTCACTTTTTAACCATTACCCCCTTAGACGGGGGGTTAATTACCCCCTATGGTTAACATACACAAAAATTCCTGAATATCATCCCAGTCAAGTTTTATTTTTAAATGATTAATGAAGTGGTATAAAAAATTCAAGACGTTATACCTTTTCACACTCCGTGTCAGATTTAAAGAGGGTAAACTACCCTTAATTAAAATTTTTATTTTCTTATAAGTTCGTTACAGTTACAGTTTAATGGTCGTAATGAAAAATTCTCTTTAGGACAGATCATATTGTGGAAATGGAAACCATAGCAGTCTACCGGCATGAGGCACCCCAATTCTAATTCGAAGGGGGTAAACCACCCTGAATGCACGTTTTACATTCATGAAGCATTTTAAGTGTTGAAAAATAATTATTGCGGTATACAAAATTTATATAATTCATTTATTATAATATTTTTTAGAAAGTAAATTGTTTTATGGAATTGACATAAACTCTACGAGATAGTATTCTTTATATTTATTTCACATATGGTGATCGTGAAAGAAATGTTTGATGCACAATGATTTTTGACACCAAGAACATTTAATAACTGGCTTTTCATCACAATATGCAAATTTTACTTGTTAAAATTCTCCAAAGGCAAAATCTACGGGATTTTCAAAATCTTTCGGCCTTTTATCTACATAACAACTTTTATACCATGAGTACAGAAAAAGGTTTTTATATCTCGGAGAGGATAGTTGATTTTGAAGAAGAGATTAAGGGTTTTAATGATATTGTTTCTCAAGTGATGAGTTACCTCATAATTATGTAATTAAACATCATCCGGGAAACATTTAACAACATTTTTCCAAACTCAAAAACAATAAACGTCTAATGGCTGGATCATACCGGTGGTTCTTTTTGAAATAACTTTAGGTATGACAGTTTTACCAGCACGTGCTTCTTTTTCTACATTGTCGGTACAGTGCCCAGTCCATGAATCTAAAAACAACATACTTGTACTTCCAGTATTAGAAACAAATACTTCTTTAACCCACTTATTGAAATGGCCTATAAAAGTTAAGTGAAAAGATGTTCCAAGTTGTAAAAATAAAGAAAAACATAAAATTAGCTTTGCATACCTGATGTAAGCTTTCCAGGTTTTGAAGCCGTTGCGAATACATTAGATGGTCTGAATAATGTTCCTTCTACTACTAGTCCAAATTTTCCACATGGTTCTTTTAAGAACATAAATAATAGAAAAAACAATCGTTTGTCAGCACTGATGATAGGTTGAAATGTTTAGCTGTGCGTGGTTGATGATTCTACAACAGACTTAAATTTTTTTTGACCTTCCACTGCTAAATTTCTTCCTGACTGCAGCTCGAATTGGAAGCCACTTTGATCTGTATTATAAGCATTTTGGATTCCGTACTGCTTTATCAAAGGCTTCACTTCACTGACGGAATGAATTACTTTCTGCAAAGAATGCGATTAAATTTTTTAATTTATACATGCACTTTCCTCATCTGCAAAGAACAATGTATTGTTATTCTGATTTCTGTAAGTTTCTAGAGTCCACCTACGGAGATCTTGACCATGAACAGAAAACCCAGCATTAAGAGCATAATTAAATTTTTTAATTAAAACTTCTGTTATTTGAAATAAATTATCTTTTCTTGTTCCTCCTGCTTCTACTTGAAGAGCCAACCTTCTTAACTGATGTTCAGAAGATAGACGTCCGAAAATATGTGGAACGGTATAAAAAATTCTTCTTTTCTTTCCTCCACCAGCGTTTCTACGTTTTCTTGAAAGTCTAAAGACTGTTCCTCATTCATTTCCACATTGAATTGAAATATAGTGTCAAGTTACAACTGTTTAAATTTTCCTCGAGGTAGCAGCTAATTTGTATACTTGTAGATTTTTTTTTATACTTACATTGAATTTGTACACGTCACAATACTTTTAGAGATGCACGCCGAGATATTAAAAATTGAAATATATCGGGATTGATATCGATGAATGACAGCGTGAATATTCGTCTGAAAATTGATACACCTTATCTGTCATGAAACATAAGAAGTGCTTATAATTTTTCAATTGGTTTTTTAAGAAACAAAAGAAAGAAATATTTTTCTTATAAACCTTTGCTTTCACGTCGAGATATAGGGGTAAAGAGTAGAGCGTTCAAAATAAACTTCATGTTACTTTCCTTACAATTAATCACTCACGCGAAAATCTTCTACCATTTGGTGAATAATGCATAATTTTCTGGGATTTCAAACAGTTCCATAAAAATAAAAAAATTGAATGAACGTTAATTTTCATTAAAAAAGTAAGTGCATAAAACGGAATATGACAATTATATGCAGCATAATATCGCGTAGAGTACACGTCAATTCAATAAAACAATTTACTTTCTACAAAATATTATAATAAATAAATTTCTTTAAAATTTTTTATACCACAATAATTAATTTGGTATATTTAAAATTCTTTGTGAATGTAGAAATTGCTTTGATGGTGGGGTACCCCCTTTGAATTAGAATGGGGGGGTCTCATGCCGGTATACTGCGATGTTTTCCATTTCCACAATGTTATCTGTTCTGAAGAGAATTTTTCACTACGACCATTAAACTGCAACTGTTACAAACGTTTAGGGAAATACAAATTTTTATTAAGGGTAGTTTACCTTCTTTAAATCTGACTCAGAGTGTGAAAAGATATAACTTCTTGTATTTTCTTATACCACTTCATTATTCATTCAAAAATAAAATTCGACTTGGATGATAATCAGGAATTTTTCTATATGTTATCCATAGGGGGTAGTTTACCCCCGTCTAAGGGGGTAATAATTGGGAAATAAATATTTTTCTGCAATCTAATAACATTATTACAGTCTAAACAATGTATATACTGCCTCCTGATGATTAATTTCAATGGAAATGATATTTCTAAAGTAATTATTTAAAAAATTTAAAGGGTCTTTACCCCCTAAATATTAATTCTGGCACGTATAAAAAAATACGTGTACTTTATTTTTTAGTGTTTTAAAACATACATCAGTACGACTCAAATCAGAGACGGACACTCGGGTAACCTTCCTTGTTAGCTAAGACGAATTAAAGGAGGAAGTTTGGTATTTTGTTTTCAAATTGTGCGACGTTTTCATGTTCTGTTCGCATTAAATTATTGATAAGAAAATAGATGTCATTTCGATTTATATTAAATTCTCTGAGAGTTTTTTCACAGATTGAAGAGAAATCCTGAATTTGCAAAAAATCAAATTTCAAACAAAAATTTGATGTAAGGTTTTAATTAAAAAATGCAATACTTCGATTTAGGGACTTTTTGTGCACCTGTTGCCAGGAAAAATTTCGCTGACATGTAATTGTCAGTTATGGTTTCGGTATTTTCCATCGCATTTCACCTGGACATTATGAAACTTGTAAACAAAAAATGTTACGTTTTAAGTAACGGAAGTTGCATGCCGTTTTGGTAGAACTTTTTCTTCCTCTTTCTTCGTTTGTTATGTTATTGCCTCTAATGAGTCAAAAAAGGGGAAGCTTCGAAAATCTAATGTTGAATTGCGAATCTTTCTCATGCTCTAATTTCCTTATAAAAATTAGAACGCAAAAAGTTTTTCATAAGGATTAAGCAAGAAATAAGAAATGTCATTAAATTAAACAAAATTCAGTGAATATATAGAAGAATTGAAGTAAATGAAAAAAAATTCGATAGAAAATCAAAGAATTTTAAAGATTTGAGGATAAATAATTAGAATTCCCGGCAAATTTTTAACGAATTTCAAAAGACATTTTGACATTTCTTTAAATTTTTAAAATCTTACTAACTCCCGAAGATCTTGTGAATAAATTCTTTAAAATTCATGTAAGTAATGCCAAATTTCGCGGAATTATATTTTATCTGCTAATATTTAGCTGCATTAATTCTGGAAAATTTATGCAAATATATTGAGAACTTTTCAAATCCCGTAAAATCATTGACATTCACGACCATCTTATCCATGGAAATACATTGAATGGTTTTAATCTTCTTAAAATTCAAAGCTCTTGAAAATTTGCCTGTATACGCAAAACTGCACTAAGATATTTCAATTCCTTCAAGATCTTTTGAAATCCCTTCACATTTTTGTAACTCTTAGAAATTCTCTGATTTCAAATAAAATATGCTCAAATCTTTCAAATTCATTGGAATCCCTTCAAATGATTGAGATTAATTCAAAATATGTACCTTGGAGACTTTTAAACTATCCTAAAATCTTGTAAATCCTATGAAAACCCTCAATTCTTCTGAATAAATTAATTAAAATCCATCATAATGCCATAAAATTCCGTGAAATTACATGAATGCTGATATTTCCAGAATTCCTGGGAAGTTTATTACAAAACTTTGAGAGTATTTAAACGCCCTTACAAACCATTAAGTCCTTTACAAATCTCTGTAAATTCCTTATAATCTTGTAGAACATGCCCTCAAATATTTAAAATCCCTTCATATATTTTGAAATCCCTTGAAACTTTGTAATTTTCCTGGAAATTGAAATGTATAACAATGCTTTAAATAAAACAATTTAAAACATTCCAAAACCATGGGTCAATTTATTAAAGGAATAGTGATTAGATTCACAGCCCTGATCCTTCTTGACATTTGCCTAAAACGCTTCTAATAAAAATATTCTGACTTTTGACATATTTTTTAAACCTGATTTTTTCTTGAATTTCAGGTTATTCTAAAACAGATATTGAAAAACTTAGATTAAAAAGAAGTACACGTAGGATTATATAAAAACTTCTATCTCTCAATTACCACCTCTCATACGTAAAGAAGCGGTTTTGTCCGGGTTCGGAAGTTCGTAAACAAAAATTCTTGGAATAAAATTTTTGTATCAGAAAATTTATGAATCAGGACGCTAAAACATTTCGTAGTATATTCGTTCTGAGAAACTCGCATTGGTAGAAAATAGACTTAGCTTGGTACGAATGTGAGAGAAGGCACATATTTACTTATTTCGTTCGTGAAGATAAGATTTGTACCTATGCCCCAGATAAGATTTTTTTATCAAAAAATATCTCTAGCGATGTGTTGCTGGTTAAAGAGCAGCATAAAATAATTCACTGCCCTTCAATGTGACCAGGAAATTGACTTTCTGATTTCCCAATATCCTGCATCCAATAGTTTTTATGGCATGCAACTTTGAACACTAAGAATATTAAAACTTCGAAATTAATTTCATATTCCCACCTAAGTTCAATTTTTAGTTAATTAAGATGTAATTTAAAAAAAATAGGATTAAAAGGAGATTTAAATTACTATTTAAAAAATTGTACATCATATGGATATTTGTTAAATACTATTAATGAAAGTGCCCTTTAATGGTAGCACCTTTTCTTTATCATGTGCAGCATTTTTTTTAACTAGCTTTGAGAAATCTATTGAACACTTGAGCACTTTCTACTGATAAAACCACATCAGAAAACATTCGAAAAGAACAAAAACTAAAAAATATACAACAGATTTTAAAAATATTCGTTTTTAAATTTGTTTCAATCTATTCTAATCAGTATATAGATCTTGATTCCTTAGTCCGATAAAAATGTTCTATGTTATTATTTTCAGTACAGAAGGCTGAGTTATTGAAATTGTTTTGCTAAGTAAGAAACTCTGCTCTAGAATACGTCAAAAGCGTCCCTAAATTAAACATTAAAATACAAGATAGATGTTGGTTATTTGGAAACTATTTCCAAGCGGTAGTATTACAGTTTCAAAGATAAAAGTAGAATCGATATTCTGAGGAATTAAATCCAATTGAAGTGGATTAGAATTTTAGTTTCCTTTAAAAGAAAGTGGTAAGCTTCAACCATTGAGTTAAAAACTCATAATATTTAAAAATTTCTTCAAAATCGTCATTAAGTTGTTCCTTTATTTTAAGGTTTGTCAAAATCTGGATGAAGAGTTTCTTCTACCTGAGAGTTTCCAGTGTATACTAAATTTAAAAAGCAACTCCAGCAAAGTGAAATCAAAGGAAACGAGTAGTACAATCTTTTTGTAAATTTTAAATAAGGTATTTCTTGTTAAATGTTTGTAATTTCCTAAATATAATCAACTTTCAATATTGTGTATACAATTGTATTCCAAGTCATTTGTAGAATATTGTGCAGTTATGTTGACCTTCGGAATTTATTCTCGTCCCTGTTTCAGAGTGCTGTATTTCATTAGAAAACAAGAAAGCCTGTTCAATAATTATTTTTAACCAGGTAAGTTTGTTCTCTTTAGGACGTAATAGCAGTACGTATTTTATTACTTTTTTTTCAAAGTTTTAAAAATAAATCAAAATTACTATTTATTTTTCAAATTAAGGTAGCTGTTGTGCCAAAAATCGAATATCTGAAAAGAATAGTTACGACTGTTAAGTGATTTTTTAAAAATTGGAAACAGTTTCTTTAAAAATGGGTAAGAAGTGCCAGTCATAACAAATTCAATTACCCAGAACATGGTTTAAATTAATTTTTTTGGTGTTAATTTAAAAATTTTTTATGAATATAATGTTTTTTATTTGAAATTACATCAGTTATAATATTTTGATTCTTAAAATCATAGAAAAAAACTATTTTTTCGAATATCTGATTTTTGTCTACCTTAATGCGAACTTAATGATTAAATGAATAACTGAATAAGAAAATCGAATTATTTCTGGTTGAAAAGCGTACTATTATTGTATTATTTGGTTGAAAATTTAACAAGGTTGTCAAAAGTTTCCCTTTTTCGTTCAACATTCAACTATTTTTGTGGAAAATTCAACAGTTTGGTTGATAATGAACATTTTTTTTGAGAATTCATCTGCTTTGTATAAAATTCATTTTTTTGTCTTGAAAATTCGATGCGTGACAACTTTCCAAGTGTTTTTAAACTAGTTTTAAATTTTATAAACATGTCATATTTTCTGGAAAAATTTCTTTCAGTGATTCAAAAAAAGTTACAATTTTCCGACCTAAGTGATATATTTGACGAAAGTAATTCATCATAATATTTATTTAATAGAGTTTTCAATTATTAAAAAAATTTAGATTTCTATAATTATCTCTAATAAAGCGTGAGAAGCTAGAAGTTTCCTAAATGAATAACAGAATTAACGAATGTTAAGAGTAATATTTCCTTGTTAATGACATTTGACAATTCTTTAAACAATTTTAATTTTTTTGAGCAATTTCTTCTTCCTTTGTAACTCTTCTCCATATTCAAAATTTTCCAATAAAATATTTTTTAACAGCAAATTATTTATTTGTATAAATCTTTAACTGAACGTCAGACAATTTAAAAATATTAACTTGAAATTGCAAATCGAAATAAAGAACATAAAAAAAGATATAGACATCTAATTATCACTATAAAATCGTATTTCACTCATGGGCGTTTGTCAAGACAGGCTAAAACAGAGTCAGAAGTATGAAATTGAAAAATAATAAATTATTTGTATTCTCTGGGTTATTCTGATTAAAATTGACTACTTGAAAGTACATTTTTTAATAAAAAATAAAGAGCAAATTTTCTGGCGATACGCATGAAAATTTAAGAGAAAAAAATGGGAAAAACCTAATTCTCACATCTTAATGCATATCCTTCAAAATGGAGCAAATCATAAAGCTCAGGGCAATTTTTGTGAGAGATCCACCTTTTCGTCCTAAAAGGCTTAAAATCGTTGGATTACTTCTTCATCAAAAAAACTTATTGGCGGATATTTTCACTCCACCCATTCCACGCCAATACGAATCAAAGATATTTTATTCAATTTTTTTATAAAATATTAACGTTATAAATATATTTGGTAAAAATTTATTATAATAAAAACACTTAAAAAAACTAACAACTGCAATGACTTGACGACAGATCATTTTTGTCTGCCCCGTGATAAAAATTACCTGCCGTCGGATAATTGTAGTTTTACATCGTTTGCAGCGTTTTTATCCATCTTCAGATAAATAATATTTCTCTGATTTGCTGTGAATTGAACAAGGACACCATTTTATTTTTTCTTGATTTTTTTCTAAGTTAATACCAACCTGTAGCATTTATCTAAGAACAATTCATCTTGTGGTCGCATGTTAAAGAAGAGAAAATTGAATTTATTTTTATGAAGAATGAAAATCCCCATTTTTCAATACCAATACGAAGTTTGAAAAAGTTAGAAGAGCGATGTTGTTTCAGTTAGAAACTTAAAAAAAAAGGTTTGTAAACACCTTTTCTATATTGCGATTTTTCTCAAAATTGTCTTTTTAATATTAATAAAGTATTACTAATGTTTAATGTTTGCTCTCCCAATTTAAAATATACGCATTTGCCGTAAATATGATCAATTTGAAAGACAATCTTTTATATGGAATTATAATATGCGAAAATCTCTATTTATACCAATTTTTTACTAGATCATTTTCTTAAATTCTGTACATTAAACTTGATTCTTTGAAACTGCTTTATTCTGATCAGAGAATGTTGCGATTTTAGTTAATGGCTTTAGCTTATATTATAGAGAAAAAGATCACGCCTACCCCGAAAGGTATTCACTCTGTTCCTGATCAAGCTTCGACGGCTTAAATGGAAAATAATCCTGAATTGTGAGCTTTTTGTTGACTTTAAATGTTATATTTTTTAAAGTTTCCTCAAAGATATTCTTTAAATATTGTGATATAATTGTATTTTCAATTATTGAGGTTTTTAATTGAAAACTGTTTTATTTTGAACAATCCATTTCAAGAAAAGAGTTTCTAATGTTTAAATGCTAAACTGCAATTTTAACATTTCTTATTTTAAAATTATTTAACTAAAGGATTTAAATCGAAAATTGTAGAATTTAGAAGAATATAATTTTGAAGTAACAAATCGTTAAACGTTTAAATTCTAAATCCAAATATTTTACCATTAGAGTTATTTTCAGCTTGTTTAACTCTTAAAAATTTATGTATATTATAAATAACAGATTGTGCAATTCCTAAGCCTGAAACTGCTCGCTTTTGAGTGTTCCTAGTGAACAAACAAGGATGAAAAGGCTTTCTTTTTTGAGCTTAGTTTACTTGCGCCAATTGACCTGTCTCTAATCCCTGGTTCAAAAAAGGTTCTCTAATCCGACGGCTTACTCCCGCTTAACCTTATACCTCTTGCAAAATCAAATAATCTCAATTTCATTTTTTGAAAGGTGCCTGAGAACTCGGGTAATATATAATATGTACATCAGATCACTGGATGCTAATGAAAAATCGGCGGAAAACTGTAGACTATTTAGATGCAATGCTTTTAGTTTAAACCTAAGATTTTAATTGAATAGAAAATTCAAAACAGAACCGTATATATTTTTAAAGTTGAATTTTAAAATTCGTATGGTTGCAGTAGATTTGGGCATGTAACGATTACAATACTATATGCCGGCCGACAAACGCATGCGAATCATTTTACTCGCGATTTAATGCATGTTTTTATTCCTTGCAATCCGAAAATCTACATGTTCATAGAGATTTTATTATGCTTTCAATCTGAAACATACGCAAAAATAAATTTCGTAAACAAAGAAATAATGAAACGGCCGCGACCTGGCGTGCTAGAAAAGAAAGCTTTCGTTAATCGGAAAATTTCTGAATTGAACTTCGTTTGTAATTTTGTTATATTACGTTTTTCTCCCTGATTTAAAATGTTATAATAAAAATTTTAACAAAATTGCCCAAGGTGAAGTAGGTATTTAAAAAAATAGGGTCAATGTTTTATTAAATATCAGGCAATATCCGAAGTAATCAACATTTTGGAATGCTCCTATATGCTAATTTTAAACCTGTTTTATCGCAAATAATACTGCGATTTTTTCAAC
>JAAAKG020134067.1:0-13967 GCA_010014905.2 Druon quercuslanigerum | reverse complement strand
CCCCCCCCCCCCCCCGCCCAGGTAATATTAACGTTTGGTAAAAGACAAGTTATCAAGGAAACTCTGTTCCATAGCCTAACGAGTTATTTCTCATATCCGTAGTTCTGCTTGAAAATCCGGTATGCCTGAGGGTATGTTCCTAATGGAGTCATAAGACACGCGTCGAGGACACTCTCCATCGTAATCTGTACTTACGACGCATTAACCCGAGACTATTTACATAGTAAGTGGCGGAAATTACATTCACACCGACTATATTTACCCATCACTTGGAAACACGAACGAATAGTGTGCACTCGTACTTGCAACAAGAAAGATTATAAAACGTAGCAATACATATAATTTCAAATTATTTTAACGATAAATAAACTTTTCAATTCGGATAAAAGTTTTGGAATTTTGTAGGTAAAAATCTTAGGGTCCCGAGCAGAAATTTCGCCATCTTTCCCTATTTGAAGTTGGGTGCTGATGGGGCCCTGTCACAATACCCAGTCTACAAAAAACCGGTTGGGGTCTCTTTCAAAATCTCTAATCTAGTGAAGAATTCCCTGCTATGTATAGGTATGGCAAATCTAAATTCTTACATTAATATAAATATTAATTTTGAGTTTTTTGAAATAATTTTTTAAGAGTATTTAAACTCTTCTTTCTCGAAAATTTGGTTTAGGGCGCTAATGAATATTTTCTTCGAGACCAGCCAGATAGGTGTCAGTTGAAGTTCAAGAGGTTGTGTCAAGTACAGCTGGCCAGTGCTTTACCAGAGCGGTACTAGCCCAGTACTAGTCACCAATTCAGATAATCGGCAGTTTATCCAGTACTGGTTCATGTGATTCATATGTTCTAAAATGTTTAAAAACTATTATTACAACTGTCGCGAAAATAAACTTTTTTCCTGTTTTTTTTAAGAACCAAATTATAAGTTCCATTTTTATGAAGAATTGTAAATTTTTAGAAAAAATTACATTAACTATACACGAAAGTTTAAAAAATTGTCAAAGTTCACGATCAAATTTCTAAGTTCCGTCGTTAAAAATTTTAAATATTCATAAAAAATTACCATTTTCTGTCATTGCAAAAAGTTTAAAAGTAGTCTAAAGCAGGAAGAAACGAAATATTACACAAAGAAAAATTTTAATGGAATAAAATTATTTATTTAAAAATTATTTTTTTTTATTATTATTATATTTATATATCGTTTTAACTTTTTCATCGAGTTTTAACTCGTAGGTATAGCGCAATGGTTAGCCAACTGATGAGCGGTAGATTTAGGTATATATATATATATATATAGGTGTTCGATACTCCGTAGCGTTCGGAATTTAATTTGTGATATAATGTTTTAAAATATAAGTTTTAACTTTAGGAGAACTCATTCAGATGACTTTAAGTACTGATCTATGAGAGGAAGAAGACAAAAATTAACATGCTTTTTATTCAAGTTTATGATGTCCTACAGACGATTATAGATTAAACTATATTAGGATGGTTCTCATTAAAACACTGCTATATTTTCGTGAAACAAATTGCTGATAAGTTAATTATCAATAATATAATATTGACCTATCTAGCAAGGTAAATTATTTATACCTTATTTTTTGATCAAAATTGACTTGAATTAGATTAGTATACACAATATAACATAAATAACATCGAATAAGAAGTAGCATTTTAGGCCATATCTAAAGATTTTAATCAAAATTATAATGTTTTTGGTGAATAAATGAAAATTTTAAATAAATAATACTAATATATCGTTACAGATTCAACTATTTTATATATTTAACAATGAGTTTGTATTATCTGATTTTATAAACTGTCTTAAAAGTTCTAAGTGAGTTGTGCCCTATTTACAGCTTGGTCCGAAGAGGCCATAGCCAACCAAGTAAAATATTTTGATTCAAATTTTATGTTGGAAAAATCATGGCCAATGGACATTTCTTCTGTATAATTGATATACTAAATGATTGCAAAAATAATTTTGTATACAAGTGATAAAAGAATTTGCTTAAAGTAAAAGATAATTCTGCAAATTTTATCATATTCTCGACATATTTTTGATTCAGCACTTAAAATCATCAGATCAAATACTCCTAGGGGGGCAATAACTTTAGGCACTGGCTATTATTATGGAATTTTCCGTAAATTTAACACGTTAAGTATAGAGCTAGGATTCGTATTCATAATTTCCCGTAAAATAGATGGAAAAGAGTTAAGCTAGTCTTACGGAAAATTTGGAAACTGTAGACAGTTCGATAACTTTATTCCTCATTCTATATTTTGAAAAAAAGATCAAGGAAGTTTTAATTTAGTCGTTAGACCCTCATAATTTTTTTCATAATTCTATTGATGCACTTTATTGTTGTTATTTTTTATTTCACGCTGAATCTTCATGCTAAGTACCATAAATCTAAGTCTGGCTACTAAACACCAAGTTATGTTTTGCGGGATGAGTTAAAGTGGAAACAACCCTGCTCGCTTCGTGTTTCTATACTTCTCTCATGTCGCATCTCATGTTGTGGACAAAAATGCTGGGTTGGAATGCAAACCTGCTTTAGAAGTACACTTGAGATAATAATCACGTCACTGTTAGCTGGGAAAACTGCATGACAATCATTTTGCGTGAAAGAGATAGAAACAGACAGAGAAAAGCAGACGTATGAATATACGTTTAAGATCGTTCAAACCCGATGCAAGTCCCGTATACTTTTATCGAGCAGCGCTTTGTGCAGACTTTTTCGGACTGCATAAGGAAATAAATTTCTAGGAAGGTAAATAGTGAAACCCTCCAGACAAGCCTTTGATGTAATTTTGGTTGTTTGTTTGTGAAATTTTCTCGAGACGGTCTGATGTAACTCACCGTAAATCCTGAGGTATCAAAAGTTCTGCAACTCAATTCAATGTTCCATTTAATATCATAATCATGAAGTAATAGTAAGAAGACCCAACAGTGTGTCAGAATTTCGGTAGCCATTTTTCGGGACATAGTTCGAGGGAGGACTTACGCTGACTTGTAAAGTTTCCCCTCGTTTAGAGTGGAATATCTGCGACTGGATATCTGAAATTATAATTTTTACTTACTGTATTATCCATAACGTTTTCTTTTTCTCACATTATGCAAATAAAGCCCAGATCAAATTCACAAAAACACGATGTCCCATCTCACAACAAACATTTGCAGCTGTCAGCTCTCAGCTCTCGCACATATTTCGCAATCCCCTGAACTGTGTCCCAAAATTCGAGAGTAATTTTTCATCCGCACGCGCATTGTCGCTTGGTCTCCTTACTCTCCATGATCATAATGATCCAATTTACAAAATCAAAAAATCCAACTTCATGATCCTAGCAACCGACAGTCGTATTGTTATTTTTTCAAATATCTTATCAAACATTAATTCAACGTTAACTTGTAACTCTCAACTGATTTTAATACTAAATCTGAACCATTTTAATCAAATGAGCCTGAATCTGTTGCAAAGTACTTTGATCCAGCTTTAAGATTAAAGTAATACCTCAGGATTTTCTGTGCTCGGCTTACTAATGGAAAATATTAAAACTCACGATTTCGAAAAAAACGTAACTTTTAAATTTTTTCTGAACCTTTTTCAAAACTTAGCTAAGCGTATGAAAAATATTAGCAACTATCTACACCTTCAGTGACTAATTCATCCTCTTAACATATAAATTGTCGCTTTAGCAGGACAGTGCTTCAGGAAATTCAATTTAATCTCTCAAGAAACTCTCCAGTGTTCAAGATACAGGATCTAAAAGAACCGTCGGCGTAAACAGAAAACGGGGGTGCGAAAACGATATCCTGCGAAATGAGGATGTGCAAAAGGAAAGTGGAGGAAGATCTCGAGGGGGCTTGGATTTAGATGGCTGATTTCGTTGCAAAGGGTCACAGATGCAGAGGGGTTGTTCGCAACGAAATTCTATGCGCGGGCGCGTGTGGATGGCGCAAACTCTTCGACCAACATCCCCATCAGTTCCAAGTCAGATGTTGTATCTGAAAGTAGTTCACCGCAAAGAATGATATCAATGTGCTAACCCATGCCAAACGTGTTCAAACACATCCTTCATACCTTCTTTTTAACGAACAATTAGTTAACAATAAAATTGTATATATTAATATGCGAAATTAATAAAACTAAAAAAAAAATTCGAGTTAATTAAGAAACTTTGTAAAAAGAACGTGAATTGTGTGTATTCATCCAAACGCAATGAAGAAGACAAACAGCGGAAATGGATAACATGAAAAGGCCAATCGATTGGATTATTTATTTCTTCCTTTTCGTTGGAGGTAATTATGTTTGAAAATTTCACTTGTTTGTATTATTTTATCAGTGTTATTAATTTGTTATTTTTAGCAAATTAAATGTGCATAATTATTTAAAAATTGTATTCAGCATATCAAATATTTATATTAAATGACATTTATATATTAGATTTATTTTTAACTTGATAATGAATTTCAGTCGTGAAATTTTGTTGGAAAGTATGGTGTGAAAAATTCGGAATACATGTAGGGCATCGACTGTTGAAAAATGCATTAAAAGGATTTTTTCAATCTGCACATGCTGCAACGAATGCTACTTCGACATTTTTACTTCCTCCTTCATCCCATTTTTCTCTCGACACGAAAGCGGTCAACGTCCTCTGTCAGTAATGGTTCCATTTCACCAAGGGAATTTCCGGAATCATCCGATCTTCATCCTCCCATGTGTATCGTTATCGTTTACGAACGATTCCCTCCTGATTTTATCACATTCCGTTTGTTCTCACCTACCAAGACGCATAATAGTACCCGCGATTCCCCCATGAAGTTTTATGCGCTCTGAAATAAGCGTTAGTATAATAAACTACAATTTATGAGACAATTACAAAAAATAGCGCGATAAAAAAAGAGGCATATCAGCTTGACCGTACGAAGACGGGTGGAATTTTTAAGGTGAAAAATTTATTTTATTTCAGTTTAATTCATCTTTCATTGAATTTAATTCCTATTATTTCACTTGTAAGTTTTCAATAGAAGCATTTTCAATTCAGTTTAACTAAAATAATTTAATTTAATAAATTTAAATTCACTCGAATCCCTCCTTAAATTAATTTTAAAAAATGTCTAATTGTAACGTAATGAGCCTCGTTACCGTTCCCTTGTAAGCGGAAATGAATTCTCGTTTCAGCGATTCCTTTATTCATTGCTCATAAATTATTCCTTGCTTCTGATTTTGTCCAAGGTGGCTGAGAAAATAAAATGGCATTTCGACTCAATTACAGAATTAGAATGTGATGCTTATAATTCAGACACCTTTCGAAAACCTTGTGCTTCCAAATAGTTATTTCTATCTATAAATTTACTCTGGAATGAAAAATTAAAAAGAAAGAAGATTACTTTTAACTTGAAAGTCTAAAAGAATTTAGCTTTTAGCCAAGGCAGATATTGGTCCCGACATGTACAAACGTACACGTCCTCGTAAAAGAGGAATTTTCTCAGTCGCTCCAAAGGATTTTAAGAAGCTGGACAAAAGAAACTTACCCTATCCAATATCGACGATAATTTTGCCCTCCAGTGTTCCCTTCCCATGTTTCCATTCATCTTTTATTCAAGAAAAGGAGCTTCACGTCCGAAATGCAGCTTTGAAAGAAAAAGGTTTTGTCATATATAGTCATTTTCAAAATATTTCAGGGATACTGAAAGGATGAGTCGCAGAATAGGTGACGTGGGCATAAATAAACGAGAAAAGTTATTGCTTCTTACATTTTGTGAATAACATCTGAAATAATTCTTTTTTTGAAATTTTCAAAAGAACTAAAAGGCTCACTTTGTAGGACACAATCACAGAAGATGTAAGAAGGTACTGATCTGGATTTTTAAAAAGTTTTTCTCCTAGCTTGAACTTGGCAACAAAAAAGAAACTTCCGTTTGTCTCATTATAGCGAACGTGTTCTTTTATGACACAGAACTGTCGGGCAGAAGAATAAAATAACGAATGAGAAAACTTTAGTATCCCAATACAGAAGTCATATTATTGTAAAGGAATAACAGTAGCTTGGTATTAGAGATCCAATCATACCTCAAGCAGTACACTTTTCACTGAACTGGAAAAATAAATAAATAAAAATGCAAGATAAGTTATTAGTTATAATTATAACTTTTATTTTTATTGCTAATTAGAATATTACTAGCAACATAGAACTCAGGCTGCCTCAGCCACGGATTCTATTATTTATATATACAATAAAATGTAGATAAATACTAAATATTTTAATTATCGAACGTTTCTATAATACAACCTGTATTTTTATTATGCCACTCTTAAAATTTGCATGTTTCACCCTAATTCTTTTTTTAAAGAAACACTTTTTTAAACCCGACTGTTTGGAAAAGGTTTAATTGTTTTTAACTGACAAGATCAACAATAAAAAAACGAGCTGGAATCGGGTTTAGTCTTACAAAAAAATTCCGTAACGATTGATAATCCGTAAATTTTAATCGCAATATATCCGTAGCGAAAATTTCGGCTAAGAATTGATTCCAAACTCTTCCGAATCATTCCGAAATATATATTCGATGCAATCCAAGTCAATTTCAATTCTTACCAATTCGTACATTGGCTCTAAGTTTCATCCAAGATTTGATTCATTCATATTCGTTTAGATTGCACAAAAATATTAAAAAAGATTGAACTTTGAAATATCAATCCGAGTTTGGGTTCATTAGGAGTCAACTTTTTATTGGTTTGCGAATTTAGACCAATTGAAAACGTGCTTTAAAATAATTTAGAGTTCAGTTTCAATCAGATAGCAATTTTAGAATAATACGGACTAACTTGGAATGAATTTCTATTTTATACTTTTGCCATGTAAAATAATATTTCTTAATCATTAACACGATAAACAAAGGATTAGTGTCAATACCGCCTGTTTTTTGACCATCGCAAATTTCGTTCTCCTTTTTTGCGTGTACAGTATTTCCATCAAATTGAATAAAAGAATAGTTTAATAAAATAATAGGACTTCCATGCCCCTAAATCATATTCAAAGTATTTTAGTCCAGCGCACTGAGCAAGAATAATAAAAGAATAACAAAATGAAAGAATAAATAATAAAAGAATAAATAAAAAATAAGTCTACGAAGTGCAAGACTCACGAAGACTCAGAGAACATATATAGCTCCAAACAGCTGTGTCATGCCCTTATAACAACACACAAATAATAATGCCCACCCATCACTAGCGAGGAGGTGGATAAATCATTGAGAGGTATAAACAACTATTCCGATCTGGGAACAGACGGTATCAAGACCTTCTGGTGGAAGAAGTTTCCTTCAACCCATCAGCATCTGGCCCGTATTTTCACTTTTCTAAGATACAATCTAAGATATAAGATATACACTGTATACGATATTCACAGCTATCCTAAATCATAGGATTGGTTGGACAATCGGACCTGTGTGGCAAGAAATCTATGAACAACGCGGCTCAAAAAAAGGCGTAGCAGGATGTCAGGAGAACCGGCTCATCGATAGATGTGTCTGCAAAGATGCAGCATCCTACCAGCGTGACCTATCATACCTGCCATACACTTATCATCTGTCTTTTGGAAATCTTAAAGGTTCATTTGCCATACGACAACTTTGCGCTGGAGAGACTTATACATACCTGGGCGTGCCACAGAGCTGCATTTAGGAGTGACATCTATAAAGGGTACTCTCCGAAGCAGATATACACGTCATATTCGCCAGATTTAGTCTACCGAACTGTTGGCGAGGAACATGCTTGTACTCTACTCATTTTGAGTGGTTCCATGGACGAAGAATGAGCTCAGATCCCTTGATATTGGGACACGAAAGATTATGCACATAAACAAAAGCATGCATCTTAAGTCTTATGGTTCCGCGACTCTACATCTTACACCGTCAAGGTGGTCGCGGAAAATTAAATCTTGAATGTCTTCACAACAGGGTTATTCTAGGTACAGCACAGAGTCGCAAATGGAAGAGACCCTTCTCTTAAATTGGTCAGGAAGCATGAAGAAGTGGGCAAAGGATCGTGTCTGTGCAAAGCAGCGGAGGATGCTTCTAAAAGACTCGGACTTAACTTCAGTATCAGGGGTGAGCAAAATACATCAAATCTTATCTATCTTGAGTACTCACTCCTAAAAGTCCGGATTCAGAAAGCACAGGAAAAAACTTCCGTGAACAGCTCCTCGAGATGAGGATGCACGGCATCTTCCACAGAAATGTGGATGATTAGTCAATGTCGTGTGAGCTAACGTTTTCGTTCCTTAAATCACACAGATTGAAGTCGGGCACGGAGAGTTTCATTTTTGCTTGTCAAGACAGTGACATTTCCACCTTAACGTACCGTCGCCACATTTTGAGCCAAGACAAACCCGACGATAGCTGCAGGGTGTGCCATGTACACCCCGAGCATTTAGGATACATACTATCTAGTTGTCCAACTCTTGCGGGAACGACGTACATCCGGAGGCACAATGCAACATTAAGAGTGCTTTATTGCCATCTCTGTCACTCTTACGGCATTAACCTTAATATCGCTCAGCTAAACGCTCCTAGGGAAATAGAGTCAATCGTTGAGAATGAGAAGTGCCGCTTATACTAGATCTTTATATTCTTGACAATTGTTTATATTTGACACTCGAGGCCTAACTCGAGCAACGGCTGACGAAAACATCATAGTCAGGAGAATGAAATGAAAGAGAGGTGTAGAGACCTTTTAAGAGAGTTGCGATGATTGTACCCGGAATATTCTGTTAAATTAATCATCCTTATCATCGGCGCTCTCGGAGGTGCTTGAAAAACATCCCAGCGTGTGAACAATGAGCTAAAACACTTGCAGAGAAAAAGCATAAGGCGTTCGTCCTTATGTCGCTCCGTGTCCTCAGGGCGCACGAGACTTTTGCTGGATCGTCGTATTGATTCCGTCACAGACTGTAACCACCTATCTCATGGTCGTGAGACGTAGTTAAGGCTGAAATTTTACCGCGATTTGACTGGGATCGGGTGCAATTTTTCAGATTAGCACCTGATCTCGGCGAAATTCTGCGGTTGTCCTTATCACAAACTTTTAATTATAAATAAAATATATATATATATATATATATATATATACTATAAAAATTTATACTGAAAATCACATCCGGCCGTAATTTAACATATCGGACTTTCAGAACTTGACTGTGAAAAACTGAAATGAATATTGTGATAAAGCCGTAAACGCCGTACTTTGACAGTCGACTAGTACAATTAGTACTGGAAACTATTTGACCTATAATATACGTCGTAAAGATACATAGAATATTGTATTTACATGAGACATTGAATTTACCAACAGCATGGCATTTACCATTTTTCTGATCGAGGCTCGTTTCAGGCCTAAAGGACAAATCACGGAAAACTAGAAGTCGTTTGAAGTCGTCTGTCGAGCGACCAGCAGCAATCAGGCAGGCACGCGCTTAGCTGGACAAACAAAGGGTGGCAAACTTCAGGGTGGCGCCCTATGGCAGTGTCAAACTTTACGCAAAAATGCAAAACTTCAAATCATCTGGGATATCAGCAAATGGCAGTGTTGCTGTGGATTAATAGGAGAATATTATTGGCTGAAATATCTAGTGCTTTAACATTTCACGCCAAGATTTGTCCCTGCAATGGGGCGCCAATCTTGCCATTGTACAAGCACAAAGTTTTTTCACTCGCGTGGCTGTAAATTTACACGCAGTGTGTTTTTTTCATCGGCGGTCGTTTTTTTTACGAAAGTCTCGTTTATTAACGCAGACTCTTGTAAATTCACTAAGTATTATGTGAGTCAATTAGTTTTCAGCATAGTACGATGAAAAATAACACATAATTTTCCACAAGTGTATACATATCATATACAAAGTTATAACTTTCTACTCGTTTGTATGCAGCATAATCCAGAGACTCATGCTGAAAGTTTCACACCTGTAACTAATCGCCTATTTAGATCACTTATTTAGATCACTTATATCAAAAATATATATACTATGCCTTAAGCTCTTTTTTCGATTTAATCAGGTTTCCACACATTAGCAAAGCAAATCAACTTTTTTAGTTATTTATTCGACAGATGGGAACTCGTCTTGTCATGTTTAATAATTGTACCCGCAATATCTTACTTTGACCACGAAAATCTGATTTGGTCCCTGCTGTGACGGTGGTTCAAATATCTAATAGAAATATTAAAAAGTCGATAATAAAATGCCATATCATTATTGGAAATTTTATTCAAACCGGCTTATGTATCCATATCATTTGGGAATAAAACATGTATCTAGAATGCATCAGGGACGTCTCGATGTCACAGCAACATAAGTCAAGAGACTTCTAACTTGAAAAGTGTCTGTTTGCAACGCGAATGTAGTTTCGTGGAGAACAAGGACGCAAGGGAAAAATATAATGCATATAACTGTAGTGACACTGTCGTAGAGCGATCATCAAGATGGAACACACTTGAAAGCATAAACTGCGCAATTGTGGTATAAAATCATAGTATGAAAACGGTACTATTATTTTTAGCCTCCTACAATTCTTATTTTTCAAGCCTCGGTGGTAGAGAATACGTTTTATATCATTGTCAAACTTTATATTTTTCAGTGAGTCTCTCTTATTTTTAATCATTTTTCCTATAACCGCCTCCCTTTCACTCATTGTAAAAACTAGAGATTTCTTTTGTTACGGTATTATTTTGTGCATGTTCGGGTTTTGAACAGGTAAACTTCATGATCTTACTTTTAATGTGAAACAAATAAATCTGCGTTCCCATAGATGGTCTCATTTTAGTAACACTCGAAACTGTTTTTTTCTGAGTATTATTTCAATACCTAAAATTAGTCCTGAAATAATACTTTCTTTTAAAAGTGCTTATTTGCAATTGATGACATTTAATTTAATTCACACATTATTCAACCGTTTAGTGAATAGCCCTTTGATATAAGATTAGAAGACAAAGTATACTCTTTTTATATTTTCCTTCCACTTCATCTCAGAGGTGTAAGCTCTGAATTAACATTGCTTAATCACGTGAGCCATTGGTTCAGTAGCAATTATAATTTAAATTATAGTACTAATTATAAATAAATTAAATTTTCCGTTCTCTAAAATTAGTCTACAATACAAACTAGGGAATTGGAAAATTTTTAATATTTAGGAAACAACCGATATAGCATATTACAACAGATACAGTATACGTCTCAAATTTTGGGACCATGAAACACTTTGATAAAAATAATAGAAAATCTTGACAGGGAAACGGTATTTTTAGATAAACTTTTATTTTATTAATTCCCCCTCCCCTCTTATGCCTAGCAATCAAGCTGTGAAAGTTATTTTTGATCTGCGAATGAATTTACATTTTTAATTTTTCTATCGAGTCTATTATTAAAAGAGTAAATTAGGTCCTGAAATATTTTCCAGTGACCCACAATAGTTGATAAAGGATGAATAAATTCGTTTGAGTTCATTCTTCATAATAGAATCCGTGAGTTTTTTGTATTAGCAAGCTGCAATCGGCATAAAACTCTGAACCAGGTCGGCATTAAAATTAATGCGATTAGTTCAGGATACGCTTTGGAAAGTTTCTTGGGATGGCCAACCCAGAATTGTCCACGTCGACATCGTTATCCATTTCCTCGCTGGAAGTCACAAAAAATCTCATCTCATCAATACAGCGAGCGGGAAATCCCTGGTGAAATATCGGCGGCGCTAAGTACCAATGAAAATAATGGATTCGTGCTGTATCGGAGGATCCTGGAAAGGCGAGATTTTTGCTTCCTTTTAGCAGATAGAGCTTTAATTAAATAAACCGACCAAAACTTTCTACTTGCCTCATAGCTCAAAATGAGGGATACAATTCGAGGCAATTTTACACAACCGTAATACCATTAATGTTGAAAGAAACAGATAATTCTCATTTTTAAGACCTTTAACGATGTCAATTATTTCTCATTTATTTACTCCGTGTTTCACTCGCCCATAGTATTATAAATCATGAAAGCTGCGAGGATTCCTAACTTGCTCCAGTTCTGCAAATTTAATTTTATCAGAAAACATGAACTACGATAATTCGCTTAACTTCGCTGCCCTTATCAACAGGCCAAGTTTGTTATTACTGATTAAAATTTTGTATCCCTTTGAGAAGGATTTTTTTGTATCCTCATAGGGGACAATTTAAAAAAAAATATTTAATCAGTATTCGTCCGTGGTTAAAAAATTTAGTTTCCTGTAGTTTTCCTCTGCCTTGACTAAAAGTCGAAGCTAATGCGAGTGCTTCTAATAAAAATCTGACTTAAGATGGTGGACGATTATAGTCATTTAACCTTCCTATGAGAGTTTGGGAAATTGGATGACAGAGAAGGCATGTGACTTAAAGGGTACAGGAAGTAAACATATATCTAATCTCATCCTTAATGTCTCTTAATCAAAAAATATCTAATAGTTTTCTTATATAATAGAAAAACGATTGCAGATAATATGATAAAATTAAGAGGGTGCTAATTTATCATTAATATCTTAAAACTAGCCCGAGGAATTCTGAAAATAGTTATTTCATTTTTTAGCACTTTTATAATATATTTAGGAAATGGGTTTTTCACAGTAAAACTTTTTTCATTAACATAATCCAAAGTTGATGCAAGCATATAACAGATTCCTTGACTCGATGTAAATCGATTAACCTATAATTTCACTATCACATTTTATTAAAGATTAAGGAAATGATGGACATTTATATTCTTTTAAAGAGCGCGTTTTCGGCCGATACTTTTTTATTAACATAAGTCAAAATTGATTCAATATTAGAAAATATTCTTTGATTCGAGACGAATCGATTGATCGACACTATTAATAGATCTTACTGAAGAGTGAGAGGGTATGATCATTTAGAATATCCCAAAAAAAATATACAGTCAAAATGTTTGCATTATCATAATTCAACATTGATATAAGAATAAAGACTCCTTTATTTTAGAAAAATTGATTGACACAATGTTTTATTTTATTTTATCACATAATGTGATAAAATATATTCGCCAGTTGCATAATCAAATGAGGGAGCAAAGGCACACTCGAAATCAAATTTACAGATAGTATAAGTTTTTTCAAATGGTAAAAGTAGAGGGTTAACATTTTATGAAGATCTGTAAAATAAGTGGTTTCTAATAAAACCAAAACTCCGTATATAAAGTGTTTTTAGCAATAGTATAATAAGATTGTATAGGTAACATAAAAAATGTACATAAATTTTCCAGTTTCTATCGTTTTACAAAAAAAATGACAGTTTTGAGGTTGGACAAAAATAAAGTTCTTCAATGCTGAGTCCTTAAGCTAGCCAACTCTCTCAGACTGCAACTACAATTCAAAATTCCTTTGGCCACTGGAGTAGTGCGTATTTAGGATATATAGAGAACAAAGAAGGGGTATATATATAGAAAATATCGCGACTGATACAAGTTTGTTATAAACAACTTTCTTTAAAAATATAAGCACTGTAAAAGTTACACAAGAAATAAATTTTCAGACTTAAACTTCGAGCTTATAGATTGATATTTATTTTTAGTCAAATTAGACTGACATACAATTCAACGGCCGCTTACAATAAGGTTCTATCTCAGCGGGTCAAAGCAATAATCTTTATTAAAATTCAAAAAGGTACTATGTCGTCGGCTAATTCAAAAAAGTTCTATTTCGGCGGTCAATGCAAAAAGGTTCTATCTCGGCGCCTGATGCAAAAAGGTTCTACCTCAGCGTTCCGTGCAACAAGGTTCTATCTGAGCCGTTGGAATAATAAACTTTATTTTTGAAATACAACTTTCGAGTAACTTATGATTTAAGGCCCTTATAAAAAAACTGGAAATTTTATAGAAGGCGAGCACATGGAGCCGAATTAATTTACATAGGAGGCTATAATAAATATACAATAATTTACAAGAGC
>JAAAKG020134066.1:4235-66015 GCA_010014905.2 Druon quercuslanigerum | reverse complement strand
TTATTTATTAGTATAAATTTTATGTATTACATGCAGTATGTTATTATTATCTTATGAAAACTAAATTTCCAATTGTTGAATATTCATTTTAAAACTTTCTTCACCTGAAATTTCAACTGTTAAAAATTTAATTTTCCCTAATGCTGAAAATTGAAGAATATTGAAAATAAATTTTTTAACTATTAAATATTTAATTTTTAAAAATTATTATCCGTTTAAAATAAAATTAAAAATGTTCTTTACTTGAATTTTTAACTGTTAAAAATTTAACAGCCGCTGAAAACTCACTTATTATTATTTTTCAACAATTAAAAATCTTTGAAAAATTGATATTTGTATTAAATGTAAATGTTAAAAATGTCATATTTACATAATTTTACATAAGAATTTAATAAATATCAAATTCAATCGATAAATATAAACATTTTGAAAATAAATAGATTATTTCGAAAAAAGTTCGCGATTGGCAAAAATAATGTTTTGGCAAATTAATAGTCTTTCAGTGGCCTCTCAATAAAAAAATGTATAAGATTAAAAAAAGCTTTTAAGTCCTTGAAAAAAATTGAAAACAAGATAAATAAAAAATAAATAAAAAAGAGTTGTATGTAAGTCTATTGGGTTTTAAACATTTTAATTTTTTAATTGTACTATCAAAGAATTCAAATGTTAAAATATAGAATTCTAATAATTTTAAATTCAAATTATTTATACAATCTGACTAGGAGATTATAAAAATTATTTATTTTTTTAATCACATGAATTCTCTACAGACTGTTCATTGGATAACTATTAATTTGCCAAAATATTATTTGCCAGTGGCGACTCATTTTCGAAAAAATTAATTAAAATAAAATGTATAGATTAAAATGTTTATTTATTTATTTCTTACATCAAACTACGTAAATATAATATTTTAATGCTCGTCTTAAGTACAATATTAGTATTTTCCTTAAATTTCTACAGTTTAAAAGTGAAAAAAAAAATAAAAACTGAATTTTCAACCGTTTAAAATTCATTTTTAAATTTATTTTAGTTAAAATTATAATTTTAAATTTACTTCAGTTGAAATTTCAACTGCTGAAAATTCCATTGTTAAAAATTCAACGATTTAAAATTAAATTTTCAATTTTCTTCAATACTGAATGTTTTCAACTGTTAAAAATTCCAGAAAAAAGCGAATTTTGTATAAAAAAAGTTTTCAAAATATTTTATTTGCATAATTTTACATGATACTTTGTTTAATAAACATTTTAATCCACACAAGAAATATTGAAAGTCGATTTTTTCGGAAACGGGCTCCCTTTGGCAAATAATGTTTAGGCAAATAAATAGTCTTCCAATAGTCATTAGGGAATTTATAAAATTCAAACAATCTCAACTTTGATTATCACCTTGTGAGTTTGAAATTATAATATTTATTAATTTTTTTTAACTGAAAATGCAGTTATTCCATTTTGGGTTAACATTTTATCCTTTCTGATTTAAAAAAAATTAATTTCTAGGAAATACATAAATTTTCAGCTACAGAAAGAAATTGCTTTGAATAATTTTGAATTTAAAGTATTTAGAATTCTACATTATAAAATTTGAAGTTTCCAATAGTATAATCTAAAAATTAGTGTTTTCAAATCACAATATATTTACATAAAAATTATTCAAATTATTTTTAATTAACCTTTATCCAATAAATTAAAATCCTTATGATTTTTATTATGCTTTTTATGATTGTTCTTTAATTATTATTTTTTTATTTTGCATATCATTATAATCCTTATTATCTATTAATTTTAAACAAATTGTCAAGAAAATACATTAATTTTCAACTAATAGAATTCTATATTATGAAATTGAAAGTTTTCAACAGTACAATTTAAAAATTAGGATTTCCAAATCCCAGCAGATTTAAATCAAAATTCTTTAAATTATAATAATTATGATAAAAATAAAAAAATAAAATAAATTAATATAGTTATAATAACTGAAAATCCTTATTATCCTTTTTATCATTATTTATCAATTAATTATTCTTTTTGTATATTATTATAATTCTCAATTAAATTCTTATTGAAATAACTTTTTAACAACAAAAAAAGACGGACTTATAACAGAATACATGCATTTTTAACAAAGTGCTTCAGTTTTCAACTAAAAATATGAAATTGTGTAAATAATTCTGAATTTAAAGTGGCTAGAATTCTATATTATAAAATTTAAAGCTTCGAATAGTACAATTGCCAAATTAAGATTTTCAAAACGCCATAGATTTGCATAAAAATTATTTAAATTACTTTTAATTAACCTTTACCCAATAACTTAAAATCTTTATTATCCTTTTCGTAAATTTTTATTAGTTAATTATTTTTTGATTTATATTGTATGTGATTATAATCCTTAATTAGATTTAAATTTAAATAAATTTTAAAAGAAATAATCAAATCTTCAACAAAATATTTTAATTTTCAATCAAAAAGATACATTTTCAAACAGAAATATAATTTTGTAACAAAAAGATGGGTTATTAACAAAATGTATAAATTATCAACAAACCACTTTAATTTTCAATTGAAAAGATAAATTTTTAATCAAGAATCTTAATTTCCTAAAAAGAAAATTTAAAAATTTCAAGAAAATACATAAATTTTCAGCTAAGGAAAAGAAATTTCTTTGAATAATTTTGAATTTAGAGTGGTTAAAATTCTATATTATAAAATTTTAGGTTTCCAATAGTATAATTTCAAAATTATGATTTTCAAAACCTAATAGATTTAAATAAAAATGATTTTTAAATTATTTCTCATTATCCTTCATCCAAAAACTTGAAATCCTTATTATCCTTTTTATCATTATTATCCTTCAATTAATAACTTTAAATCCTTATTATCCTTTTTATAAATATTTATTAATTACTTTTCCTTTATTTATATTGTATATTATTGTAATCATTAATTACATTTTTATTTAAATAAATTTTCAAAGGAAAAAATCAAATCTTAAACAAAATATTTTAATTTTCAATCAAAAAGATAAACTTTCAAATAGAAATATTAATTTTGTAACAAAAAGACAGATTATTAACCAAATACATGAATTTTCATTAGAGTACTTTAGTTTTCAATTAAAAAGATCAATTTTTAATCAAGAATCTTAATTTCCTAAAAAGAAAGTTAAGAATTTAAAGAAAATACATAAATTTTCAGCTAAGGAAAAGAAATTTCTTTGAATAATTTTGAATTTAAAGTGGTTTAATTCTATATTATAAAATTTAAAGTTTCCAATAGTATAATTTAAAAATTATTATTTTCAAAACCTAGTAGGGTTTCATAAAAATTATTTAAATTATTTTTCATTATCCTTTATCCAATAACTTGAAATCTTTATTATTCTTTTTATAAATATTTATTAGTTACTTTTCCTTTATTTATATTATATATTATTATAATCCCTAATTTCATTTTAATTTAAATAAATTTTCAAAGGAAAAAATCAAATCTTTAACGAAACAGTTTAATTTTAAATAAAAAAAATTTTCAAACAGAAATATTAATTTTATAACAAAAAGATGGGTTATTAACAAAATGCATTAATTATACATAAATTTCCAGCAAAGAAAAAGAAATTTGTTTGAATAATTTTGAATTTAGAGTGGTTAAAATTCTATATTATAAAATTTTAGGTTTCCAATAGTATAATTTAAAAATTATGATTTTCAAAACCTAATAGATTTAAATAAAAATGATTTTTAAATTATTTCTCATTATCCTTCATCCAAAAACTTGAAATCCTTATTATCCTTTTTATCATTATTATCCTTCAATTAATAACTTTAAATCCTTATTATCCTTTTTATAAATATTTATTAATTACTTTTCCTTTATTTATATTGTATATTATTGTAATCATTAATTACATTTTTATTTAAATAAATTTTCAAAGGAAAAAATCAAATCTTAAACAAAATATTTTAATTTTCAATCAAAAAGATAAACTTTCAAATAGAAATATTAATTTTGTAACAAAAAGACAGATTATTAACCAAATACATGAATTTTCATTAGAGTACTTTAGTTTTCAATTAAAAAGATCAATTTTTAATCAAGAATCTTAATTTCCTAAAAAGAAAGTTAAGAATTTAAAGAAAATACATAAATTTTCAGCTAAGGAAAAGAAATTTCTTTGAATAATTTTGAATTTAAAGTGGTTTAATTCTATATTATAAAATTTAAAGTTTCCAATAGTATAATTTAAAAATTATTATTTTCAAAACCTAGTAGGGTTTCATAAAAATTATTTAAATTATTTTTCATTATCCTTTATCCAATAACTTGAAATCTTTATTATTCTTTTTATAAATATTTATTAGTTACTTTTCCTTTATTTATATTATATATTATTATAATCCCTAATTTCATTTTAATTTAAATAAATTTTCAAAGGAAAAAATCAAATCTTTAACGAAACAGTTTAATTTTAAATAAAAAAAATTTTCAAACAGAAATATTAATTTTATAACAAAAAGATGGGTTATTAACAAAATGCATTAATTATACATAAATTTCCAGCAAAGAAAAATAAATTTTTTTGAATAATTTTAAATTTGAAGTGGTTAAAATTAAAATAGTTTAATTTTCAATGAAAAAGATAAATTTTCAAACAGATAGATTAATTTTGGAATAAAATAGACGGATTTTTAACGAAATACATGAATTTTTAACAAAATACTTCAGGTTTCAACTAAAAAAATTAATTTTCAATGAAGAACTTAAATTTCCTAAAAAAATAAATGAATAAATTTCAAGAAAATACATAAATTTTCAGCTAAGAAAAACAAATTTGTTTCAATAATTTTGAATTTAAAGTTGTTATAATTCTACATTATAAAATTTGAAGTTTCCAATTGTATAATTCAAAAACTATTATTTTCAAGCCACAATAGATTTATATAAGAATTAATTAATTTAAATTCATTTTTAATTTAATAACTTAAAATCCTTAAAGAGATTAGGTTTCGATTCGAACTGACCGATGGCGCTGCGATCGATTAAAATTAAATATCAAGTGAGTAAGGTGTCTTCGTGCTAGTTCAATTTCACCCGTTCCGCGTGAAGGATACTCGTCACCGGTTGTTGTGGGTGTTCCGCTACTTCCTAAACGATTTTTCGAAAATTACCAAGTGAAATTCTCGTACTTCGTAAATTTTTAGAAAAAGAAACAGACACAATGGCACCTGTTGGTAAGTGCTGAAAAATTGCTCCTTGAATCTTCGATTATGTAAATCCTTGAAATTAAATTCACAAGTCGCCTTCCAACTTCCATAGTTCCATCAATGGAGTATAGCGTATATTCGTATAAAAACTCACCGTGGCCTTGCCAATGTCTCGACAAGTAGCGAAGATATTCTCCGGTTGGAATTTTGTGCCTCGTGTTAAGTGTTTTACAAGACCCAAGCCGATTCCGCGATTGCAACCAGTAATTAATATAGAACGCATTTTAATTTGCGTTTTGTGCTTCCTCCAAAAATACCGGGCTCCGGAATTACACGAATTTTCGAATTCTCTGAACTGAAACTGCTCCGAAACTCCGAATCTGAACGCGCACACTCTCAATATCAAATATAGTGTAGTCTGTCACTCTGTCTGCGCATTTATACCATTTATACCGAGATTTTACGTGATATACTCCGTACACGTGCAATAATCTCGGTTTGCGGATACTTCATTTTTTCCCCGGATTTTGTTTGAAGAGTACAAACTTATTTTGCGGTTTTATGAAAAATATTGGTCAATTTTATAATCTTGCCTGTTGTTTTCAAAGAGAACGGGAAACGGTTTTTAATTTAAATTTGTTTTCTTATTTAAAAAAAATCGAGTTTGACTTTACCGCGAACATATTTTTCAAATAGCCTCAGCAAATATCAGAATTAACACATTTCCCCTTTTTTCCCTTATTTTCAACATAATTCGAGAATTCATTTTTTATAGATGAAAATTCAACTATTGCGCTCAAACTTCATCGTTTTTTTTTGGTAGAAAAGTCATCTTTTCTGACTGAAAATCAACTTTTTAAATTGAAAATTCAACTTTTCTGGTTGAAAACTTTGTTTTAAAATATTGATCTTTTTGGCTTGAACAGAGTAGCAGCTGGGCCGGGAACTCACCGGGAATTTTATGAGACTGGGAAACTAGGAAATGAACGAATTTTACAAATTTTTATAAAAAAATCTGTTCAACTTTTCTTTCAACCTTTTTCTAAATAATAATCAAATTTTTATCTTTTTCAATTATGATATCATTTAGTTTAGAATGCGTAATTCGAAATCTTTCACTTAAGAAATTTTCCATTTTAATTTTTAAGCGTACATTTTAATCAAACGAATTTCAAAATGCAGTTTTAAAGGCTTGTCAACTGCATATTAGAAGCGTTTGTAATCGAAGATTTGGGATACAAAATATTTTTAATTAATTGCCGGTGAATATAAATTAATTAATTATTTTTAAAAAATGATTCGGAATCAGTTTACAATTTCAGAATTTCCCGATTGTAGCGTTAAAAACTAAATTGTTTCAAATGGAAGAACTTTACATTTTTAATTGTTCTATTTAAAAAAAAAACCTAATTTGTAAGGCAAATGGATATCTCGAAAGCTATTCGAGATATCGATTTAAAGATTGCAGATACGTATTTCTCGCAAAAAACCTCCATCGAAATTCAAATTCAGAAATTATATATTTTTTTAAAGTCAATATTTTTGACATAAAAAATCCGTATATCGAAAACTATCCGAGATATTGATTTAAAGCTTTCAGATTCGTGTTTCTCGGACAAAATTCTATAGGAATTTGCAATGAAACTAATTGAAATGTACTATGTAAACATGTGGAAAGGATACAATTTTATACATTTCAGGAAGCTGAAAAATTTACAACTATGCACTGATATTCATATTTTGCGTCGTTTTCGAGAAAAATGGTCTCATTAAAACTGAAAGAAAACAAACGTCTTAAAAACACATAATACGTTTATGTATTTTTTTGAAAATTCAACTTTTTTTGTAGATAAGTCATCCAATTTGGTTGAGAATGACATTCAACTTTTGTGGTTGAAAACTTTCGTCTAAAATATCGGCCTTTTTAGCTTGAAAAATAACTTTTCGGTCTAAAATTCCACTGCTTTAATGAAAAATTAAATATTTTGTTGAAAATATAAATACATTGTTGCCAATTTATCTTTGCAATTTGAAAATTCAACTTTTTTTTAAAAAATCCATTTAAAACTAATTTTTTTAACTGGCAATTAAACTTTTTGCCTTAAAATTCATATATTTTGTGGAAAATTCGTATTTTTGTTTAAATTCAACTACTTTTGTATTAAAAATTCAAACCTTTTTGGGTCGAAATATCAACTATTATATTTTTTGTTAAAAATTCGTCTTTCCTGGGAGAAGAGTCGTCTTCCTTGGTTGAAAGTGAACTTTTTTTTAAATTCAATTTTTCTGGTTGAAAATTTTACTGGTTGTTTAAATATTGTTCTTTTTGGCTTAAAAATTTAACTATCTGGTTCAGAATTTCACTATTTCGGCAAGGATATAATTATTTTCTTTGAAATTTAATTATTGTTTGTAAAATTTTAATTATCTTCTAAAATAATAGCCTTTTCACAGAGAAATCTCGCCTATTTGAACGGCCTTGAAACGTAACAATTCGATCAGGTTATTTTTGTCAAGCTACGTTCATTGGCTTCCCCGGCCTGGTATCGATGCGCGCGCTGTAAGCAATTTTTTCAAAAATGCTTTTCGGTACATGTCACGGTCTGTTAGCATCACTTTTTCGAATCTTTTTCAAGTGTTTGTCAAGTGTTTTTGTGGACCTTTAAAACCATGGAGAACGAAGGAAAAGGTAAGGCAAAATCTTCGACTGGAAATAAAATAATACATGCTTTGCAGGATGAAAACTTCATTTTCAAAATTCCATGATTTTTTCTTTCCCAATTTTTTATTTTAGCTGTTCATTAGCATTCAAATACCAGAATTTAAATCTTTTAATATTTTTTAACACATGATTTTTTATAAACGGAATAAAAGACTATTTCAAATACAAATGTAAAATTTTCAAACTTACTTAAATATTTATTTTAAACAACAAAAATGGACTTTTCTACCATAAAAGATGACTGTAAGCAAATACTTAAATTTTCAACCTTTAAAGGTGAAGTCGTAAGTGAAAGTGCAACAGTTGATATTTGAACCAAAAAATATGAAGTTGAATTTTTTAAAATGAATTTTCAAACTAAGAAGATGTATTTTCAAAAAATATTTTTGAGTCTAATAAGAAAAAAAGCTTAACTAAATTACTGAACCTTGAAGTTAAAAGACAACTTTTCTGTACAAAAATTGAATTTGCAACCAGAAAATAGGATTTTTTAGCAAAAAAAAAGTTTCAAAAAAATAGTTATATTTTCAGCCAGAGATAAACCTTCATTAAATTTTTTAAACAAATCAGTTAAACTTTTACACGCGCAATTAAATTTTTAATTAAAACAGATTAGTTTGCAAGAAAATAGCTAAACTTTTAACCAAAGAGATGAATTTTCAACCAGAAATATGAATCTTAAGTAAAAAAAATGATTAAACTTTCTACTAAAAGAGAAATTTTCAACAACAAAAAATTTGAATTTTGTCATAAAAAGATCTCAGTTGGACTCTTCAACATCAAAATATGAGTTTTAAATAAGAAGTAAATTTTCTACAAAGATGCTCGAATTTTATACCCAAAAAGATGATTTTATAATTAAGCAGTAGTATTTTTATCGAAGAATGATGACATTTCTACGAAAATAGATTCATTTTATAATTAAAAAGAAAATTTAAAAAAAAATAGACTTTTCAGCCAAAAAAGATGTCAGTTAACTTTTCAACGCTTAAGTATGAATTTTAAAACAAGATGTAAATTTTTCCACTGTTCTATAGTTTCAGAATGTTAAAGTAATGGTTGATAGAATTCTTCGACGTGAATCGAACAAAAACACAGTAGTAATTATTTTTAATTGCAGGCATTACAATAAGGTAAAACTATGAATTAATTAACGTCTAAAACCCAAAAAACTAATGTAAATTATATCAGAATAACTTTGAAAAACTTTATGAACATAAAAGTTACTCAAAATAAAATAAAGACAACAAACAGCCCAAACAATAGAAAAAAACAAGAAAAACTAAATATAAACAATAAAAAAAGAATAAGAAACGAATAAAAATAAAAAAAATGTGAAGGGTCCGGTCTAAACCTGTTAACTTAAATTTTTTGCGAAAATGATTTTTTTCGTATTTTCTGATACATTTTTTTTAATTCAGTTAATATCCCGAATTTTCCGATTTTCCTTTTTCGTATAAATTTTCTGGAATGTCATTTAAGAGGCTTAGACTGCGGACCCTTCATATAATTCCCTCAAAAAGCTATAAATAAAAAATATTAACTATGATAGAAAATGGAGTTACAATTGGATATGATATGTGACAGTTAACAAAAATTTGATAAGACAGGATGAATCTAAAGTTCTAAACGTTGAAATAATGAAATATAATTTCACAATTCTATTTTATCCAGAAATATTGTTTCTGCTAACAAATAAAAATATATTTTATAAGTTTTATTTGTAATTGCATTACTGTCAATGTAATAAATCAATATTTTTGCAATGTGCATAATTTAGAAAGAAATTATTAAAAAAATTTCTTTTATTTGAACGTTTTGAACTTTAAGCACATCAGGACAGTTGTCAAATTTGGATGAATCTTTAAAGATGTACACTACGTACAATCAAATGATTGATTTCAGAAAATCTTTATTGTACTTTAGAAAAAATAATTCAGGTTAATATTGTTTATTTAACAGTAGTTATTTAGAGGTTTAGTTTTTCATTTCTCTTTAGGGAAAAGTTATTATTCTTATTTAATCCTAATGATCAAGGCCTTATTTTATTCTTCTTATGATTCTCTAAATTTTTGTTTGGGTGGATTTTATTTTAAAAAATAATTTAGAAATCATATAGTTATTATTGTTATAAAACCGTCCAAAGAGAATTGTGGAGAATTCTTTAAATTTTCAAATGAGGCCTTGATTAATAGGATTAAATAAGAATTGTAAACTTTCCCTAAAGAGAAAGAAAAAACTAAAACTAAAATCCAAAAAAAGTGACGACAAAATAGGCTGTTTTTTCGCCTATTTTTTTGGTTTTCGCTAGCGACCTGATGAAAAAATAGAAAAATATGTTACAGGTATCAAATTACTCGTAATTAAAAACCAAAGTGGGCAAAGCTTTTCGTTAAAATTTCTTTTTTAAATAACACCTATTTAACGGTTGAAAAGACACCAGAAAATTAAAAAATAGGAAATACCACTAATTATAAAATAATTTTTCACATCAACCCCTTATCAATGAAGAAAATACGTGATTTTACTTTTGTAAGGTTTAATTTATAGAAAAAATTCAATGAAAAATGATTTTATAATTAGTGGTATTTTTAATTTTTTACGTCTTCTCAATCCCTAAATAGGGTTTTTTTTTAAATTTTTGAGAAACGAAAAGCGATGCTCATTTTGATTTTCAATAACGAGTAATTTGATACCTGTAACATATTTTGATATTTTTTCACCAAATCGCTAGGGAGAGCCACAAAATAGGTGAACGTTGGCATCTCTATTTTATCCTGAATTATTTTTTCTAAAGTACAGTTACAAGCTTCCGTCAAGATTTTCTGAAATCAATTATAGATCTATTTTTGTCGATTTTATAAATTATTTTGAATATTGGCGACTGTTGAGATTGATTGTACGAGGTGCACCTCCTTAAAACCAATGAATGTTCTCATAATTTAATAATGTTTGTTAGTGATGAAATATTTTAATTATACGGATAATTATAGGTGAAACTCCAAAGGAAAACAGGAAGAGAAAATACGTTAGACTATCTATAAAAGATAAGTGTCGCTTAGTACAAGATGTTGAAGGGGGCATGCTCAAACGTGATGCTGCAAAGAAATACAATATAGATCAAGCAGCAGTAACTTACATACTGCAAAAAAAAGACGAGTACATGAATGCCAATGAAAACAATTGTTTGGAAAAAAGAACTAGGCTAACCAAAGGACAGCATCATGTAATGGAAATGGCACTCGTTGCGTGGATTAAACAGCAACGGAGCCGGGGCATTACAGTAAATGGACCGATGATCCGAGAAAAGGCTTCAATGCTAAACGACCAACTTATAAAAGTAGAGAGAGGCGAAAATAGTGAAGGTTTGGAATTGAATAAACGTGAGAAAAAATTTACAGCGAGCGATGGCTGGTTGACAAAGTTTAAAGCTCGCCACGGGATGCGAGAGGTAAGACTGGCATCTGCAGACACTGAAGCAGCTGACAAGACCGGGTCCGAAATAAGACAATTTCTTGCCGACAATGGATATTCTTTGGATAATGTGTATAATGCGGATGAGACTGGAATTCTCCACAAATCACTGCCGGCCAAAACGCTTGCATTTGCGGAGGAAAAATGCGCGTCTGGGTTCAAAGATGATAAAGAAAGAGTTACAGTCATGAATTGTACTAATGCTACCGGATCACATAAAATTCCGCTTCTCATAATAGGAAATTCCGCCAAACCTAGGTGTTTTAAAACTGCAAAGGTTGAATTTCCAGTAAATTATGCGAGTCAAAGTAACTCGTGGATGACCGGTAAGAAATTCTTCCATATTTAAACTTTCTTTTTCAATAATGTCGGAAAGGTAATCAATATTACCTTTTAAACTGACTGTTTTCGGTTTTTTAATTTTTTTACTTTATCAGGATGTCCAGTGAGCTTGTAAACTTAGAATTCTCCTTGCATTTTTTACGAGAACCTTGAACTTGAATTTTTTACTTCTGAAACAGTTTTCGAGTGTTTAGCCATTCGGTTTTTCAGTATACGCCAGATTTTAAAATTTTACAAAATAATTTTAAAGATTTCAAAATTTTGCAAAGCTTTCATAATATTTAAACACATTTTGAACATGTCATGCAGAGTTCATGGATTTTAAAGACTTAAAAAGGATTCAAGTATTTAGAAAACGCGTCTAGACAAGATTGCGAATATTTCACAAAAATGTTTAAACTTTCAAAAGATTTTTAACAATTTCAAAAGGTTTTAAAGGATTTCACAATGATTTCAAATATTTTAATGATTTTAAATGAAAACAAAAGATTTCAGAAAGATTTTACAAACATTTGAAAGAATTCATGAAGATTTCAGAAAGGGGATATTACACCAGATTACAAAATTTGTAAACAATTTTAAAAGGTTTCAATAAATTTGAGATCTCAAAAGCTTTCAGAAATATTTAATAAAGATTGAAGAATTTTTTAGAACTTTTTACAAAGATTTCAATGATTTTACCAAAGTTTTAGAAGATTGCAAATATTTTAATGATTTCAAATGAATAAAGAAGATTCACAAAGACTTCATAAAAATTTCATGAAGATTTTAGATTGAAACTTTTGCAAAAGGGTACAGTACGTCAGATTTCAAAACATTTTAAAGATTTGAAACAATTTCAAATTTGTTTAAGAGATTTCACAAATATTTTCAAGATTTTACAAATATTTCAAAACATTTCACGAATCTTTCAAAGCTTTTACCAACATTTAAAAAGATTTCAAATATTTTAATGATTTCAAATTAATACAAAGGTTTCGCAAAGATTTCAAAGATTTCATACAAATTTAAAGAAAGATTTCACAAATATTTATATGAATTCACAAGGGATTCAGAAGATTTCAATGATTTTAAAGGAATAAGAAAGATTTCTCAAAGGAACACTTCACATAGATTTCAAAATATTTCACGAAGAATACAGAGATTTGACAAAAAATTTTAAATATTAAAAACATGTTGATTTTTTTAACTGAATACAAAAGATTTCATAAAAATGTTATAAAGATTTTAAATTCAAAGATTTCAAAAAGAGGATATTACACCAGATTACAAAGATTGTAAACAATTTCAAAAGGTTTCAATAAAGTTGAGATGTCAAAAGCTTTCAGAAATATTTAATAAAGATTGCAGAATATTTTAGAACTTTTTACAAAGATTTGAAATATTTTACCAAAACTTTAGTAGATTTCAAATATTTTAATGATTTTAAATGAATAAAGAAGATTTTACAAATATTTCAAAGATTTCATAAAAATTTGATAAAGATTTTAGATTCAGACTTTTCCAAAAGGGTACATTACGCCAGATTTCAAAACATTTAAAGATTTTCAATGACATCAACTTTGTTTAAAATATTCCAAAGATTTAACAAAGATTCCCAACATTTCACAAATGTTTTCAAGATTTTAAAAATATTTCACGAATGTTTCAAAGCTTTTACCAAAATTTTAAAAGAATTCAAATATTTTCATGATTTCAAATTAATACTTAAGATTTCACAAATATTTCAAAGATTTCATAAAAATTTCATGAAGATTTCAATGATTTTAAACGAACACAAAAGATTTCCCAAAAGAAGATTTCACAAAGATTTCAAAATATTTTACAAAGATTACAGAGATTTGACAAAAAATTTAAAATATTAAAAATATTTTGATTATTTTAACTGATTACAACAGATTTCGTAAAACTTTAATAAAGCTTTTAAATTCAAAGATTTCAAAAAGTGTACAGTACACTAGATTTCAAAGATTTTAAAACATTTTAAAGATTTTAAATTTGTTTAGAATTTTTCTAAAAATTATCAAACTTTTCCAACATTTCACAAATTATTCAAAGATTTTACACAGATTTTAAAAGATTTCATAAGGAATTTATCAATATTTCAAATTAAAGGATTTTTAAGATTTTAAAACATTTTAAACGCTTTCAAATTTGTTTAAAAAATTTCACGAAGATTTCAAATATTTTAACGATTTTAATCTAATACAAAAGATTTCTAAATGTTAAAAGATTTATAAAATGGTACAGTAGGCCAAAATACAAAACATTTCAAAGATTTTAAAAGAGTTCACATTCTTTTAGAAAAATTCAAAATATTTCACAGAGGTTTCAAATATTTCACATGTTTCAAATAAATAAAAAAGATGTATGAAAGATTTCAAAATTATTTCAAAACATTTAGAAGAATTTAAAAAATTTTAAGTTATCAAATATTTCAGAACATTTCGTTAAATATGAACAGATTTTAATGATTTCAAATGAACACAAAAGTTTCCATGAACAAAGATTAAAGAAAGATTTCACAAATATTTCAAAGATTTTACAAAAATTTCACAGAAATATCACAATTTTAACTACTTTAAAATATTTCAACGAATTCACAAAGATTTGAAAGATTCCAAGGATTTAAAGACTTTAGAAAGAATAAAAAATATTCCCAAAGATTTCACAAAGACGACTTATGTTCGCAAAAAATTCAGAATTAGTTTATTTATGATTCTGCTTTCTTTAGAAATTGTTGGACAATAAAAAAATGAAAATTTCATCTTTTACATGTATAACAAATGGTTGTTTGATATAAAAATAAGAAGAACTGGAAAACACTTGATTTCTCGATCTGAAAAAGCTGGGAAAGGTCTTAAATTTTGTTCCTAAGAATCGCTGGACACCCTGTTTATGACTTATTCATAATGCATGAGCAATAATAATTTAATTATTTTAATTATTTAATTTTCAATAGTAATTTACGAGATCTTTTTTTTGTAAATGTGTTTAACAAAAGTAATAATTGACAAAACATTTAATCTTTCGACATTTTTCAGTCTTTCTACTTCTCATTCTAATTTAAAGAATCTGTTACATTCATTATTTTCAACTCTAATTTATAACACAATAATGACTTGTACTTTTATAAAACGTTTACGTATTTCAATTTTGTTTTTCACACATTTATAAAAAGTCAATTGCTTTTTTTTTTGTCTCCAGGAAAAATTTTTGTCGAATGGTACAAAACCGTTTTTATAAATGCTGTAAAAGCCAGAAAACCGGATGCAAACGAGAAGTTTTTGTTAATATTAGACAACGCTCCTTGCCATCCTTTGGAAGAAGAGTTAAACAAAATCGATCGTCAATTCAGGGTATTATATCTTCCCGTAAACGTGACCTCTTTGATTCAGCCGATGAATCAGGGAATTGCTGGAAGTATGAAGAAAAACTACAAACAAATCTTTTTGCGACGAATGCTATTTGACGACAAATCTGGGAATATTGTCAACTTTGTGAAAAGTTGGACACTCGTTGACACCGCATTTGCCCTAGCAAGTGCTTGGAACAATGTTCCTCAGATAACAATATCAAAATGTTGGAAAAAATTGCTAGAGGATCAGACTCCGGCCGTGGAAGTGTCCGATCCTATCATAACTGATGTCACAGGTCTATTGAATTCGGTAACTTTTTCTGAAATTCATTCAAAAAAGGATGTTCGAGCATGGTTCCAAGATGAGGAAAAACTGGAGACCTGCAGAACTCCCACGTTTGAGGAAATTATGGAGAATGCATTTTACGCTGAAAATGTGGTACGATATATTACTTGAAAAAATATTTGTTCAAATAAACAATTTGTTTATGAATATGATTTTTCTTTCAGAAATCCGAATTTGATGACCGGCAATCCGCAATAAATGATGTAGAAAGTAGAGCCACAGGTCAGCTTAGCGAAAAAAGCACGAGCAACCCGAAAGAACCCTACAAACATTTTTTGCATTTTCGCGAGTGGTTCGAAAAAAATGGTCATTGTTCAAGCGATGACGTCGAAAAGCTGAATCGAATGCAAGACTTTGTCGAACAAAAATTGTTTGATTTTATGACTACTGCTTCCGAATTATAGTTTTCAGTACTTTTTATTATTTATTAATGTAATTTTAAAATTATACTTTAATAGATCCTTTTAAGTTGTTGTAAATAATTGCTATTCCTAAGAAAAAATCATCTAGAATATTTATTTGTTAATAAAAAATCATCTTAATAACATTGTTCATTCTCTATAAATTCTTTTCCTTACTTGTTTATAACTTAATCTTTGACGCAACTTTTGAATCAGGATATATCTCGAACAATCGAATAAGTAATTTTCAAATAATCTTTGATGGCTCACGTTTTTTAATAGAATCTGTAAAATTTCATCAGAGAGAAAAAATGGTTAATTATGGTTAATTTTGCCTAAAATTACTTTTTTCTTACTAAAAATAACATAAAACCAAACACAAAAGTATAAACAAGAATAACATATTATGTATTTCGTATGTCACATTTTCCCATAAAATAATGAGAAATCTTTGAATATTTTAAAAAATAAAGCATGTCCTTGAAATAGTACAATTTTCCAACTAAAAAACAATATAATAGAATTAAAGAACGATTATAATACGAAGCGAAATAGTGAGTATTGTAGCATGGCGTCACGGTCATGCTAGGATAAGTGGAAATGTCAGGAAAGTAAGCATAGTTCTTGAAATGGAAGTTCATCCTTTTGTTGGTAGAAGACTTTTCAGTTTTACGAAATACAACCAATTTTTTGAAATTTGAGCTTATAGTACCCAATTCTGATCAATTTGATCAGATAAACTAACATGAAGTTTTGGATATTTTATTTCGTGATACTGAAAGGTCGTTAATCGACAAAATAATCGAACATGACTGAGAAAATAGATTCTACACTTGAAAACTATTACTATTCGTATATTTATGACTTACTTTTACGTTTAGAATATTTTCTCCTAAAAGTCTGCATTCCTGTGACGTCCCGCTCTTCGGGGCTCTTTTTAATTGGTCAGCCACTGACGCGTACGCGACCGTGCAACCCGTACAAGGACCGTGATGGAAGGCCAAGAAATTGCGTAATTTCAAATAGGCGAGATTAAACTGCATTTTTGACAAATTCGTATTTTTTAGTTAAATTCGATTATTTTTTATTTAAAATCAAAATATTTATCGAAATATGAACTGTTATATTTTTTGTTGACAATTCATCTTTTTTGGTAGATAAGTGGCCTTCCTTGTTTAAAAATGAACTTTTATTTGTTGTAAACTCAACTTTTCTGGTTGAAAATTCAACTGGCTTCTAAAATATTGTTATTTTTGGGTTAAAAATTCAACTATTTTTTTCAAAATTCCAATATTTTGTTGAAGATATAATTATTTTAATGAAATATCAATTTTCTTCTAAAAAAATGGAAATTCAGCTCTTCGAAAATATTTTTCTATTTGGCTTGAAAATTCAACTTTTTGGTTAAAATTAATTATCTTTCTTGAAAAATCATTCTTTTATCTGAAGATTCAACTGTTTGGTTTAAAAATCATGTACTATTATTATTATTTTTTTTAAATTAATCTTTTTGTGCAAAAGTCTTGTTTGTTGAAAATGAACTTTTTTATTGAAAATTCAAATCTCTTATTTATAATATTGATCTTTAAGTCTGCGAAAGTGAACTATTTGGTTCTAGATTCCACTATTTTTATGAAAATGTAATAATTTTGTTTGAAATTTGATTTTTTTTTGGAAACGTGGCCTCCTTCTTGGCTTGTTAATTGAACTATTTGGATTTTGTTTGAAGTATATCCTTTTTGGTTGAAAATTCATCTTTGCAGATTAAAAATAACAAAATTTGTTAGACATTCAACGTTTTTGCTGAAAATTGTTCTCCTTTACTTAAAGGTTCAACTATTTGGTTCAAAATTAATATTTTTTTAAACTGAAAATTGAACGCTTTGTTTTAAAAGTTATGTATTTTTTCCCATTTCTTGTTTAAAATGTATCTTTTTAGTTGAAAAGGTAAAATGTTAAATTATAAAGTTAAAATGATATCATTTTTTGTTGAAAATTCACCGATTTTTTTGCAAAATTCGTCTTTTTGGGTTGAAAATTCAACTATTTTTTTGAAAATTTCTCTTTTCGGATAAAAAACGCATCTTTTGAATAAAAAATGTCTCCTTTTTTGATAAAAAAAGCTCGTGTTTGAAAAGTCATCTTTCTTGGTTGAAATTTAAACTGCCTTCTAAAAAATTCGCCTTTTTGGCTTAAATGTTCAACTATTTGTTTAAAAACGTAACTGTTTTTGGTAAAAGTTTATTCTTTTTTATTTGAAAATTAGTCCATTTGATTCAAAATTTATCTTGTGTCTTGAAAACTCAACGATATTACCGAAATTTCCTCATTTTTAAATCAAAAAATGTCGTAGTATTTCAGAAAATTTCAAAGGATCTAATCCGGGGTTCTAAATTTCTAGTTATTAATTATCTTTTTAATTTAAAAATTCATCACTATCGTTGAAAAATCATCTCTTTGAGTATAAAATTTTATTTTGAATTTAATATTGTACCGATACATTCATCCTATTATTTAAATAAGCTTATTTAAAGTTAAAGCTCATTTAAATTAAAAAATTCTATTATATTTTAATTTTACTTCAGAAATTACTATTTTCATAATAACTTGTGTTTTAAAAAGACAAACTTTAAAATAAGATTTGCTAACAAAAACTGTTAATATTTTTAATGCTTCTAAAGCATATCTCCTTCGAATGTTATCGTCTTTGTAATGTAGCTGATATATGGAAATTTTTTACCATTTTTAATGAACAGAATGTTTCCATTTGGAATGCAATTCATAAAATCAATTTTATTTGTTGCAGAATGCTGTATGTGATTAGAGAACTTTTTGAAGGCTTTGCTTTATTTTATTTAATTTTCTGTTATGCTGAAGTGAAATTTTTTGATGAAGAAAGTGTAAATTCGGCAAATTTTTTCATTTTTAATCCTGCTGGAGAATTAGGTATGAAAGTTTTCAAACAAATTTGAATTTTGTCCAATTGTTATATAACGATTTCAATTATTGAAATGATTGATTTTCAATTTAAAGGATTTCAATAATTTCAAGTTTATCATTTCATATTGATCATACTGATGTCGCTATTTTACCATTTTTTTAACGATGACACTATTTTCTCACAATTATTCGCTAATGCCATTTCTTTACTTATCCTTGAAAATTTTTTTGACCTTTATTGCTAATTATGTATATTTTCACCAAGAAAAGATTTTTATTTTTAATAAAAAACAGTTGAATTGAACCAAAGCGGACGAATTTACAATAAAATAGTTGTATCATCAACCAACACATATTACTTTACAACAAAACAGTTGAATTTTTAACAAAAAATATACGCTTGCTTTAAATCAGTTAAATTTGCAACCTAGTAGTTAAATTTTTATCAAAACATGAAATTTTAACCCAGAATATTAATTTTCTACCAAAAAAGATGAATTCGCAACAAAACTAGATTAATTTTCTACAAAAATGACGAATTTTCAGCAAATAAAATAATATTGAACTAAGAAGTTTGAACAATGTTTGTAATGTTAGTTCAAATTTTATTTTAATAGTTTTTATTTTTAAAAGTCAATCATTAAGTTTTAACTAAAAATGTAGTTAAATTTTTATTTAAGAGAATTACTATGCAATAAAAAGAACGAATTTTCTGAAAAATAGTTTAATTTTATGCCAAATAGTTCAACCTTTAAATGAAAAAAACCAATCTTCAACGCGAAAATAGAATTTTTTAAAGGGAAAATGTAATACTAAAAATTTCAACAAAAAGATTTTAATTTAAGTAAAAAAAGTTAGATTAAAACCAAGAAAAACGAATTTTCCATCAAATAATTAAATTTTTAAACAATATGATTAGTGTACTACCAAAATCACAAATTTTCAACAAATAGCACCGATTTTCAACTAAATAGTTTGAACAATGAATTCTACAAAAACAGTTAAATTCTTAGGACAAAAGTATAAGTTTTCAACGAAAAAAGCGGATTTTTAACAAATAAAAAAACAAAATTCAATTTTTAAGTAAAATTATTAATCTATTATCAAAAAATGAACTTTTAAGAGAGTATTGCAACTTGGAACCATGAAGTTGTATTTTCAATCTTTTCAAAATTTGATATAAAGATGATTTTTACCCAATCAATTACATTTTCAACCAGAAAATTTGATATTCTACCAGAAAAAAACTAATTTTCAACAAAATACATAAATTTTTAACCAATTAGTTAAATTTCCTACCAATTTATTTAATTTTTAACATAGAAGATTAATTTTTACAAAACAGTTGAATTTTCTGCAAAAAGGTTAAATTTTTAACCAGACAGTTGCACTTTTATTTTTTTTTTTAACAATACTTTTCTACCAAAACAAATCAATTTTCAACAAAATACATCAATTTTCCACCAATTTATTGAATTTCGAGAACAAAGACGTTCATTTTCAACCGAAACACATAAGTTTTTTATCAAGCAATTGCATTATAATTTAAAAAATTGACAAATCTACAAAAAGAGATATATTTTTGAAAAAATTTTTAAACAAACAGAAATTTGATAATCAAAAGAGTTGAATTTTCAACAAGATAATTAAATTTTGAAAAAACATGTTTGGATTCATCAAATTTGAAATCTAATTAAAATTAAAATGGTTTTATATTTCTCTGATTAAAATGTAAGAGTTGATATGGTAACCATGAAAAGATTTTAATTTTTAATCAAGGACAGTTCAATTAAACCAAATAGGACGAATTTACAGCAAAAGACTTGACTTGTCTACCAAAACATTAATTTTCAATCAAACAGATGCCTTTTTAACAACAAAGATTAGCTTCTAAATCAAAAAGAATAATTTTCAGCCAATAGTTAAATCTTTATCTAAAAAGATGAATTTTCAATCACCCTACCTGGAAAATCTGGTATTGTCAGGGAATTTTTAAATACCTTGAAAAATATGGAAATATCAGAATTTTTTCTTATTGTATGGGGTAAAAATATTATTCCTTGAACATTCTTTAAGTGGTGTCTAGACTTTAATTAACAAAAAGTTAATAAAAAGTAGTTCTTTTTTCAATTTTTTCGAAAAATAAGATTTTTCCTTTTAAAATTCCATGTTAATCTCCGAAATCCAGAGAAACGGGTTAATGTTAACAAATTTACAAATAAAAAAGGACGGCATTTCCGAGGGGATTTCTTTTTCCGGAAAAAATTAAAAGGTGCGTGATGTTGGAAAAATAGAAATTTAAATTTTTTTGGTCAAAATTTTGAACAAACAAGTTTCTGTAATATGTTTAATATTAAATATAGTTTTTCTATAATACTTGAAAATTTTATTAAAATTTGTTTTACTGTTTTAGAAATATTGACACGATAATTTCGCCAAGATTCATTAAACTCGAACGACCACTTGCAGGTCATGATATTTGCGTCTTATTGGCCCCTTTGTCAGTTGAATATTCCATCATTTTAGTTCAAAATAGATATCTTTGCTTAAATATTAATTTTTTTTAAATGAAAATGTATCTATTCAAATTAAAAATTTAAAGTAAATTAAAATTAAATTAAATTTAAAGTTAAAAATTTATCCATTTTAGTTTAAAGTTAATGTATTTCGTTGAAAGTTCATCTTTTTGGTTAAAAATTCAACTTTTCCAGTTGAAGATTCCTCATTTTAGTTAAAGATCCATTTTTGTTTGCAAATCTTTTAAGTTGAAAATTCGTGTATTGTATTGAAAATTGTTCTGTTTTGGTAGAAATTAATACTTTTGGTTGAAAATGTAATTACTCCAGTTAAGTGATATTTTAAATATTGAAAATTCATCTCGTCTGGTTGAAAATTCGTCTTCTTTGTTGAAAATTAATTTTTTTAATTGAAAATGTAACTCTTCCATTTTTGGTTTAAGACCAATTCCTTTTTTTTTGTAGAAAATTATTTTTATTGGTTAAAAAATAAATTTTTCGGTTGAAAATTAAACTCTTTGGATGACTCTTGCACTCTTTTCTTGATTTTTTTTATTTGTCATTTCAGTTAAAAATTCACTTCTTTGGTTGAAAATTTAATTATTTTACTGAAAATTCGTTTCTTTTTTGGGTTGAGATAGAATTTTCTATCCAGAAAACTTAACGAATTAATATTGGTTAAAAATTTATATTTTTAATTGAAGTTTCATCTTCTTTGATTGAATTATCTTGTCCAAAAATTCGCCTTTTCATTTGTATTCAACTGTTTTTTGTTTAAAATTAAATTTTGGTTTGTTAAAAAATTAACTATTACATTTTTTATTGAGAATTTATTTTTCGTGAGAAACTGACTACTTGGAAAATTCCAATGTTTTGTAGAAAATTTGTATTTTTCTATAGAAAATTATTGTTTTTTTTTAATTCATTTTTTAAAAAAATTTCAACTGAGAAAAAATTGATATTTTTCATATAAAAATTCAAATATTTCTTTGAAAATTCGTGTAGTTTGTAGAAAATTCGTCTTTTTGGTATAAATTAATCTTCTTAAATGCAAATTTATCGATTCAAGTTAAAGATTCATCATTTTAATTGAAAATTAATCTTATTGGTTTGAGAATCAAGTATTTCAGTTGAAGGTTCATCTTTTCATTTTAAAAGTCGTTGTTTTTAGTTGAAAATTAATTTTTTTAACCGAAAATTGAACTATTCCATTTTTTGTTGAAAATCGATTGTTTTGTTATTCGACAATTCTTTTTTAGAAAATTAATTTTCTATCAAAAAAATATGAATTCTCAACAAAATACAGAATATTATAAATAACGAAATTACATATTCGTCTGAGAAATAATTCGTTCCTCCTGAAAACTATTCAAATTATAGAATTAAAATTACAAATTTGAACATGTTCGACTGTATCGAATCGATTTAAATTCAAAATACGTTTCGATTTCTTTGAGTTGACATTTTTATTGATATGCAAAAATAATTATTTTCCAGAAACCGCATTTTTCCTTCAGAAGAAAATCGAAAATAAAATCCGCTAAAGCCTATTTTTGCGGAAAAAATAAATATGTGATATACGTATTATATATGTAGCCGGAGTGACGTCAGAATTTTTCAATCGTGATTCGCGCCGCGACAATGGCGACGTTAACACTTATCCCGAGGTTTATATCATTTCGGAGCAAGAACGTAAATTTGTTTGATTTGCCACGTTCAAGGAGTAAACCTCTTCTCTTCGGAAAAGCCATTGTGGCTTATTTATGCAGTGAGTGTAGCTTGATCGATTCACCCGATTTTTGAAAGCCGCTCGATTACGTAAAATGATTTCCAAATTACTCGCCACGTACGTCAAGTTTATTTTGACATAAAATCTAGGATCTTGTCAATAGCATGGATATTTAACCCATAACTTCATTTTCTAACAAAGAAAACAAAACAAGAATTATTTCGTAAAAAACAATTCATAACATCCATGGAAAACAGTGTTTTGTAAAACATAACCTATAAATTTGCACTGATTGTTTTTCAATCTTCTAGGTGTAGTTTTTGGGATTATTAAACTTTATAATACATTTTATTACAAAAAAATTGGATTCCTTTTTTTAAGAAGAGAATGTTAAAAACCAGAAAAAAGGCTCTTTCTTCTTAATCTTTAGAGAAATCTAACCTATAAATTTGGTTTGATTTGTATGATTTGAATTTAATTATTAACGTAAGTTGTGTAATGTTTCTAATTGCACTAAATGAAGCGTCATTGCCTTGCATCATTGTTTGCAATGTATAATTGAACTAGCATGACTCGTTTATATATTTATGTAATAAGGTAGATGGATAGAGTTCATAAATTTGAAAAACGGAATGACTAAACAGGCGGTAAAGTATAAATGGTTTAGTATTGGTTTTAAATGATTTTTTTTAACTTAAAATGTATAAATTTCCAAACAAAAAACGTTCTAACTTTTATTCAATCTTTTGAAATTTTTAAGTCTATAAAATCTTTTAAATCTTTGCAGAATATTTTTAAATTTTTGGAATATTTTGAAATCTTTGAAAATGTTAGTGATATTTTTTTAATCTTTGAAAATTGTTGAAATCTTTTAAGTATTTTAAAAATATTTTAAATTTTTTTCGTCTTTTTTTTTTAATTTTCGTACTCGTTGTAAAATCTGTACAATCTTTAGGAATATTTGGAATCTTCTGAAATATTTTGAAATCTTTAAAATCTTGCTGAAGTTTTTGTGAAATCTGTTCAATATTTCTGAAGTCTTTAATCTTTGTGACAATTTTTTAAATCTTTGTGAAATATTTTAAATGCTTATAAAATATTTAAAGTCGTTAAAATCTTTGCGAAATATAATATTTTTACTCATTGTGAAATTTTTGTTAAATCTTTACAATTAAAAAAAATTTCAAATCTTTTAAATCTGCGAAATATTTTTAATCTTGTGGAATATTTTCAAATTTTTGCAATCTTTATCTAATTTTTCAAATTATTGATATTTTTTAATATTTGCGAATGTTTTGTAATCTTTGTGGAGTTCTTAAAATTATTAAAAAAAATTTGTAAAATCTTTTAATGATTTTAAAATGTTTTTACTCGTTTGTAAAATCGATGAGAAATCTTTACAATTGTTTTGACTTTTTTTTTAATATTTTAAAATTGTTGAAATCTGTTAAGTATTTTAAAAATATTTTGAAATGTTTCGTGTTTTTTTTAAATTTACGTACTCATTGTGAAATCTTTAAAATCTTTAGGAATATTTGTAATCTTCCGAAATATTTTGAAATTTTTGTGAAATTTTTTAAGCCATTGAAATGTTTTAAATATTTTCTGAAATCTTTGCAATCCTTGTGAAATTTTTTTTATCTTTTTAAATTATTGAAATGTTTGATATATTTCTTTATTATTTTGAAATCTTTAAAATCTTTCTGAACTTTTTGTGAAATCTGTTCAATATTTCTGAAATCTTAAAAATCTTCCTGAAGTTTTTGTGAAATCTGTTCAATATTTCTGAAATCTTTATTCTTTGTGACAATTTTTTAAATCTTTGTGAAATATTTTAAATGTTTATAAAATATTTTAAAGTCGTTGAAATCTTTGCGAAATATTATAATGTTTTTACTCATTGTGAAATTTTGGTTAAATCTTTACAATTAAAAAAAATTTCAAATCTTTTAAATCTGCGAAATATTTTTAATCTTCTGGAATATTTTCAAATTTTTGAAATGTTTTAAAAAATTTTGTGAAATCTTTTAATGATTTTAAAATGTTTGTACTCGTTGTAAAAAGTATGTAAAATCTTTTAAATATTTCTGTAATATTTTGAAATCCTTGTAAAATATTTACAAATTTTTCGAAATATTTGAAAACTTCAGAAATATTTTTAAATCTTCGTGAAATCTGTACGATCTTTGTGAAATTTTTTAAATCTTTGTTAAATGATTTAAATAATGCTAAACTGTTTTGAAATCTTTACAATGTTTGTGGCATTTTTGAAAATGATTGAAATCTTTGTGAAAGCTTATATTTTTGCGGAATATTTGAAATCTTCTGAAATAGTTTGAAAGCTTTGTGAACTATTTTGAAATGTTTATGCTCATTGTGAAATTTATGTGAAATATTTACAATCTTTGTGAAAATTTTTTAATCTTTTGAAATTATTGAAATCTTTCAAGTATCTCTAAAATATTTTGAATTCTTTTCTAATTTTTTGGAATATTTTGAAATTATTAAAAACTGTGAAATTTGTATAAAATCATTTAAATATTTTTAAAATCTTTGAAATATTTCTGTAATATTTCGTAGTTTTTTAAATCCTTTCAAATGTTTGTAATCATTGTGAAATTTTCACAGTCCTTGCGAAATATTTGAAATATTTGCGAAATAATTTAAATTGTTGTGAAATGTCCAAATTTTAAGACGAATTATGTTCAGAAATGTTTGATATCTTTCAAATTTTTGCGAAATATTTGATATTTTCTTAAATATATTGTAATCTTTGTGAAATCTTTTGAAATTTGTGTACTGATTGTGAAATCTTTATATTCTTTACGAAATATGTTGAAATTATTGAAATCTTTGTCGAACCTTTTCAATGTTCTGTGATATGTGGAATTTTTGTGAAATCTTTTGAAAGATTTGATGAGCAGAAAAATTCTAATTTTCAACATTTTTTATACAACTTTTAAAGCACATGCATCCACTACCCAAATTTGAAACGACAAAATTGTTAACGCTTCAATTCTAAATCCACTGTTCCATTATACTTATTGTCAGTCACCATGCATATAATTTTCATGATTTAAATATTAAGCAATCAGTCTTCATAAGCAAATATGATATTGGAAAATATTCGTTTTGAAACGAATTTTAAATACTTTGTTGCTTCTTAAAATAACTTTCAATATTAAAGTGTAAAAATTAAATTAAATTTAATTTTGGGAATAAATTTCGTGTACGTATCTAGATGATAATTTGTAGGAAAGTAAGATTTGAAATCTGCTTTTTTCTGTAGTATAAAATTTAATCTGATTCTGATTAATTTGCTTGACTGAAAAAAGCAATTTTATTTATTCATTTCCATAAAGAAATTTAGCGATAAAGAATAATACTTTAATGTTAACGTCATCGTGAAGAAAATTGTAAATTAAAACGAAAAAATAAGGAAAATTATAGTTATATTTTTTATAACCATGTGCCTTTTGCAATTGATATTTTACATACTTGGAAAAAGTATTGAATTCACCTGAAAATATTTTATCCAATTTATTTTTCTTGCAAGTCCAATAATAATTATAAAATTTCCATCTTTTGAGTCAGCGGAGAATGATTCTTCAACAAATTTCAATCAGTATTCAAGTACCCTATCTTATCTCCGGTAACATAATCGTTTAATGAGATAGTACTTATATTATAGCGAATTCCAACTTTAATTGATAGAAATTTAGTACTAAAATCATAAAAAAAAGAATAGTTTTCACGTGAAAATTTTCAGTTTCTGTATAATCAATTTTTTCCATCTTTTTTTATTATTTTTGTTAGGGTACTTCAAAAATTATATTTGGAGAAAATTAGGAATGAAATTTTTTTTCAGCGGAAAACAAGTATACCTACGACCTGGTGGTCCTTGGAGGAGGATCCGGAGGTTTGGCGGCAGCAAAAGAGGCCGTTGAACTAGGAGCCAAAGTTGCGGTTTTGGATTACGTAACTCCAACTCCATTGGGAACGAAATGGGGATTGGGTGGAACCTGTGTCAACGTTGGGTGCATCCCGAAGAAACTTATGCACCAGGCTGCCCTCCTTGGCGAAGCTGTTCATGTAATATATCATTTTTCATTGATTTATTAATAACCGGTCCCATTTGTTTTACAAAATCCCTTTTTTCCTTTTCCCTTTAAGTTTTAAAAATCTCTTTAAATACCTAAAATCGAGATTTGGACCCAACTTTCCCCTTTTTTCTATTTCTTACAAGCAGGGTGGCGACTTGACCGGGAAAGACCGTGACTTTAATTCAACCCCGGGAATTTACTTCTGATCGTAGCAAAATTAAATTTTTCATTATTTTAATAATTTTGGTCAATTTAGGAATGTGATTTATATTTAATAGAGTAGTTTATATTTAAAAAAGTAGATGAAGAACGTCATTCCACAGTCCCAGTATTATAAATTATTATTGTTCAAGAATATCTATTTTTGTGTGGTTCTCATGCATCCAAAGTGTTTTTATTGCAATAAGAACCTAAGAATATATTTTAAGGTATCTAAAATTCATAAAATTATTTGTTTACGTGCAGCTATTATTTAATGAACTTGACTTAACTTAAAAAATGACCACTTGCTTTTTATTGTTTAAAAGGAGCTTTTATCAAACGATTTAAAGAATCTAACGTTCCTTGAGTGTGATTTTGAATCTTTTTTAATATTTCTATAATTTATGAAAGGAAGAATTTTTATTTGTTTCCATTATAAAAAAAACCTTTTGCAAAGTTGTTTCACTGTGAGATTTTTTTCGCTGATTTATGATTGATACTCGAATTGACGATATTTTAAACATATAGCAAATAATCGTTTTCTCATTTTTTTCTTCAAAAAATGGATTTATCATGTTTTATTTACTTACTCCTTATTTATCTGACTTTGAACAGGGAATTTTAAAAAATAATTATCGTTTTTCTTTCAGGACAGAGAATTTTGGTAAAGACATATAATTTCTATTTGAACCGGGAACTTTTTACGTGGAACATGATTTTTTAAAAAGAATTATAATTCGGATTTGGAAGGAATTTAAAAAAATCTCTCTTCCAAGTCAGATTTCTTTACAATTTGAAAGTTGCCTCTTTTAAATTTTAAATAAAGAAAGTACTTCAAGTAGTTTTTAGAGTAGAAGTAGTATTTGAGAAAAGAAATACTACTGCATTATTTTATAAATTTTTGTTGCATTTTTCGTTGCGAATTCATCCTTCTTTAATTAAAAATACAACTACTTGGTTAAAAGTTGAAGTCTTCTGTTAAAAAATACTGTTTTGTTGTTGTTGAATATTCATCATTTTAATTTAAAATTCATCTTTGGTTGTAAATGGAACTAACTTTGATGAAAATCAATTTTTCTTTTTTCTCGTGTTAAAATTCAATTGTTTGGTTGATAATTGTTATTTTGCATGTAAAAATTAAACTATTGTTTTAAAATTAATACGCTTTGTGGAAAATTGGGCTTTTTGTGGAAAATTAATCTTCATTGTTGGAAATTCATAGTTTCTGTTGAAAATTCACCATTTTTTTTTTAAATTAATTTCTTTGACTGAAAGTGTAAGTGTTCCATTTTAAGAGGAAAACTGATCTTTTATAGTTAAAAATTTAACAAATTGGATGAAAATTTGGCTTGTTTAATTGAAATTTCAACTACTTCATTAAAAATTCACTTATTTCGTTAAAAGTTCGATTTTTTGTGTGTAGAAAATTATCCTTTTCTTTAAAACTTAATCTTTTTTATTAAAAACTCTACTTTTTGATTTAAAATGCAAGTATTTCAGTTAAATATTTATTATTTTAGTTGGAAACTCATCTCTTAGGTTGGAAATAAAATTATTTGGTTAAAAGTTAAATTTTTTTCTTACAAGTTAATATAATTTTTGTTAAACATTCAGCGTTTTAACTAAAAATTCATCCTTTTGTTTAAAAATTAATTTTTTTAACTAAAAATTTAATTATTCAATTTTTAGTTTAAAAAAGATCTTTCTTAGTTGAAAATTTATCCTTTTTTGTGAAAATTAATCTTCTTGGGTTAACATTCATCTAGTTTATCAAAAATTCAACTGTTCTAGTTAAAGATTCATTATTTTAGGTAAATATTTATCTTTCTGGCTAAGAATTCAACTATTTTTATATATTTGTTTGAAAGTTAAGTTTTTTGTGGAACATAATTTTTTTACCTGAAAATATAACTTATTCCAATTTAATATTCCATAGTTTTCCCTGAAAATTCATCTTTTTAACTAAAAATTTAATAATTTAAGTTTTGGTTGACAATTGATCTTTTTTAGTAAAATTTTTTTGTTTTGTTGATAATTGATATTTTGCATGTGGAAAATTAATCATTATTGTTGAAAATTCATATTTTTGGCATAAAGATCAACTATTCCAGTTGAAGATTCATCATTTTAGTTGAAAATTAATTAGGTTGGTTGAAAATTAATTTCTTTAGCTGAAAATTAAACTCCTCCCTTTTTAGTTGAAAATTGATCTTTTATAATTAAAAATTCAACAAATTGTATGAAAATTTGGCTTAATTAATTGAAAATTCAACTATTTCATTAAAAACCCACTTATTTCGTTCAAAGATCGATTTTTTGTGTGTAGAAAATGATCCTTTTGTTTCAAACTTAATGTTCTTTTTTAAAAATTCTACTTTATGATTAAAAATGCAAGTATTTCAGTAACATATTTATTATTTTAGTTTAAAACTCATATTTTAGGTCGGAAATAAAATTATTTGGTTGAAAGTTAAACTCTTTTATTAAACATTGTTATTTTTTTTTGAACTTTCATCGTTTTAATTAAAAATTCATCTTTTTGGTTGAAAATTAATTTGTTAACTAAAAATTTAATTACTCAATTTTTGGTTTAAAAATGATCTTTTTTACTTGACAATCTATGATTTTTGTAAAAATTAATCCACTTGGCTTGACGTATATCTAGTTTATCAAAAATTTACCTATTCTCGTTAAAGATCCCTTATTTTAGTTAAAAATCCATCTTCTTGGTTTAAAATTCAATTATTTTTCTATATTTTGTTGAAATTTAATTTTTTTGTGGAACGTAATTTTTTTACCTGAAAATATACCTTATTCCAATTGAATATTACATACTTTTAGCTAAAAACTCATTTTTTTGGTTGAAAATTAATTTTTTTAAACTAAAAATGTAATTATATAAGTTTTGGTTAACAATTGATCTTTTTAGGTAAAACTTTTTTGTTTCATTCATCTTTTTGATTTCAAGCTCAACAATTCCAGTTAATGATTCAACATTTTAGTTGAAAATTTATTAGTTTGGTTGAAAATAATTTTCATTAGCTGAAAATTGAACTGTTCCATTTTTAGTTGAAAATTTCTCTTTTATAGTTAAAAATTCAACAAATTGTATGAAAATTTCCTTTGCATTACTAAAAATTTAACTATTTCATTAAAAATTCCCGTACTTCCTTAAAAAATCCTTTTTTTTGCAGAAAATGATCCATTCTTTAAAATTGTATCTTCTTGTGTAAAAATTCTGCTTTTTGGTTTAAAATGCAAGTATTTCTGTTAAATATTTATTATTTTAGTTGAAAACTCATCTTTTAGGTTGGAAATAAAATGATTTGGTTGAAAGTTAAACTCTTATGTTAAAAAATTGTCATTTTTTTTTTTGTTGAAGTTTCATCGTTTTAATTAAAAAGTCATCTTTTTGGTTGAAAATTAATTTTTTTAACTAAAAATTTAGTTATTCAATTTTTGATTTAAAAATGATCTTTTTTAGCTGAAAATGCATCCTTTTCGTAAAAATTATCTAATTCAATTATTTTTATATATTTTTTTGAAAGCTAATTTTTTTGTGGAACGTAATTTTTTTACCTGAAAATATACCTTATTCCAATTGAATATTCCATAGTTATAGCTAAAAACTCATCTTTTTGGTTGAAAATTATTTTTTTTTAACTATAAAATGTAATTATATAAGTTTTGATTAACAATTTATCTTTTTTAGTAAAACTTTCTTGTTTTGTTCAAAAATAAACTATTTCAGTTAATAATAATTGTTTTAGTCGAAAATTCATCTTTTTGATTTCAAATTTAACTATTGCAGTTAAAGATTCATCATTTTAGTTAAAAATTCATTACAAAGCTTGAAAATTAAACTATTTTCTTGAAAATCCATTGTTTTTGTCGAAAATAATTTTTTTCAGCTGCAAATTTCATATATTTCTTTCAAATTAATTAATTTTTCAATTTTCTTATGTGTTGTGTTAAAGGATGTTTGGAATAAACGTCATGAATTAAAATAAATGTTTACATTTTACGGCAAATATGAATATTTTACTCTTAGTTGACCTAGAAAATTGAAAAACTTGACCGGGAAATGACCGGAAATTTGAAATCGTCCGCCGAATCGCCACCCTTGTTATATAAATATTGAATTTGTCCATAACTGTACTAAACGGCAAGTAATTCAAAAAAATCTTTCACAGGAAGCAGTCGCTTTTGGTTGGCAAATTCCGGATCCAAGCAGCATCTCAATTGACTGGTGTGCTTTGAAAACGGCTGTTCAAAACCACGTAAAATCTGTCAATTGGGTAACGCGAGTCGAGCTGAGAAATAAGTAAGTAAAATTAACTTTAGAACTTGTTTTCTATAATAGGGTCGTTGCAAAACAACATTTAATTTATTTTTCAAGTGTAACTTAAGAAATAAAAATAGATAACTATTTTGACTATTAAGAGAGCATTTTTTGTAGTCTCTTTTTTTTGTATTTCATTCTAAAATCTGTTCTGACTTTTTTAATTTGAGATACGGAAGCTTTTGGAGTCATTACACTATTTTGCTACTATTTCGAAATAAATTACATTAAATGCACTATTTTCTTACAATTATCCGATAATGCTACTATTTTTGTTTACTTTTTCTTAAATATTTTTTAACTTCTTCGCTGATTAGCTAGATATCGTCTCAAAGGTTAATTAGGGGCTGTCTAAAAAGTTGATTTTTAAAATGAAAAAATAAGATTTTAACAAAACAACTGAATTTTCAGCCAAATAGTTAAATTATGAATGAGAAACAGTATGAATAATGTAGAACTAGACGGACTAATTCTTTACAAAATAGTTTAATTTAAAACAGAAAATATAATAGTTGATATTGAAACCAAAAAATATTGTAATTTTGAATAAAAAACAGTTAAGTGTCATAAAAAAAGATAAATTTGAATTAAAATACTTTAATTCTGAACTAAAACAGATTCATTTTCGACCATAGAATACATGAATTTAGAAAACAAATAGTTGAATTTTTAACTAAAACAGATCAATATAAAAACAAAAATTTAATAGTTCAATTTTCAGTTAAAAAATTAATTTCCATTAAAAAGAAAACGAATTTTCTATAGAACTGTTGAATTTTTAAGAAAAAGAGAGGAATTTTCTTTAGAATGGTGGCACTTTCCAAATGGTAATACTAATTTTTAACAAAAAAATTAATATTTGATATTTAACTAAAAGAGATTTTAATTTTAATTTGAAAAAAGTTAAAAACAACCGAAAAGGATGAATTTTCAACAAAATACTTTAATTCTCAACTGAAATATATTAATTTTTAACAATACAGTTGCATTTTTAATAAGAAAAAATTGATTTTCTACCACAAAAGTTGAATTTTTAACAAATTTCATAAATTTGTAACCAAATAGTTGAATTTTCTATCAGAAAACACGAATTTTCAACAAATTGCGTAATTTTTTTAGTATATATTTTTAACTATATATATAGCTGAATTTTTAAACCAAAAAAGATTAATTTTGAAAAAAAAATGTAGTTAAATTTGTATTAAGAATTATTGTCAATAAAAAGAACACTTTGAATAAAACAGTTGAATGTTATACCAAATTCTTAATTCTTCGAGCTGACAATATGAATTTTCTACAAAACAGTTCATTTTTCAACAAAATAATTAAATTTTCAGTGTAAAAAAATAATTTGTAACAAAAAAACAACGAATTTTCAAGTAAAATTATGAATCTGTAAACAAAAAATTATCTTTTAAAAAACTAGTTAAGCTTTTATCCAAGGAGTTCAATTTTCAACCTAAAAAGATGAATTTCCAAGAAAAAATATAATAGCTAACATTTCAACCAAACAACATCAATTTTCAACAAAACGGTTTAAAACTTTCTATCAAACTATTTAATTTTTCTGCCGAAAATACGAATTTTCTACAAAACAGTCAAATTATTAACCCGGAAATGTGCATTTTTATCAAAAAAGGTAATTTATAACCGGGCTTTTGCATTTCTTACCAAAAAATATGAAACTTCTATAGAAAGAAATACATTAAAAAAAAAAAATGTAGTTGCGTTTTCAATAAAAAAAATTGTTTGTCAAGAAAGAAAAAAAATTGCAATTAAATTGTTCAATTATCAAGCGAAAATAACGAATTTTTAACGGATCAGTTGAATTTGAACCAAAACGTATGACTTCAACAAAACTGTCGAATTTTCAACAAAAGAATTCAATTTTGATCCAAATAATAAAATTTGTTAATAAAAAAGGTGACTTCTTGAGGAAAAATTTAATATTTGACTTTTCAACTGAGAAAAATAAACTTCAAACCAAAATAGTTTGATTTTCTTAGTGGATAATTAAATAGGAATTTCGATAAACTATTCATATTTATATTTTGACCATATATTTTTTTAATTATTGACACTATTTAAACTCTTTTTGATGTATATATTGAGCTCGAAGCCTGAAGAACTCAAGGTCCTGCTAATTTTTAAAATATTACTAATTTATTGGTAAATTTTCTTCGAAATTAAATATCTCAAACCACATTTTCTTTTGATAATGTAAAGAATAGTTAATTTATTATTGAAAAATAAAAATTGTTTTAAATTATGCAACGACTTTATTTTGCGATAGTTTTCTTTTCTATGTGTTTTGTCTTTCCAGAAAAGTAGATTACATCAATGCTCTTGGATATTTCAAAGATCAGCATACGATTGCTGGTGTAATGAAAAATGGAGAGGAGAAGCTTATCACGGCACAAAATATTTTAATTGCTGTCGGCGGAAGGCCTAATTATCCAGATATTCCCGGGGCTATAGAATACGGAATCACAAGTGATGATATCTTCAGTTTGGAGCAATCGCCTGGCAAAACTCTGGTCGTCGGTGCTGGCTGTATCCTTTTTAGTTCCTCATTGACATTTTATTTTTATGAGGATGCAACTTATTTTTTTTATAAAACTGTTCTTAAATATGCTTGAAAAATAGTAGAAATGAACCAAAATTTAAATATCGTTTTCAAGCTTCGGACTCACCGCACTATTGATGCTATCTGACACTTTTTTTTAATGTTGACACTGTTTTGCTAAAAAGATGATCTTGTAACAAAAAAATTGAATTTTTATCTTAATAGATCAATTTTTAACAAGAAAGATCAATTCTCATTAAAATAACTAACATTTTTAACTAAATAATTGAATTTTCAACCAAGAAGATTAATTTTCTACCACAAAAGATGAGTTTGTAACAAATTAAATACCTTTTTAACTAAAGAGTTTGAACAATAGATATGATATTAGTCCAAAATTTATTAATTGTTCACTGAGGAGAATTAATTTTCAATTTAATAAAAAAAAATTTCTTTAAAACAGTTTAATTTATAAATAGTTCAATTTTGTACAATATTGTTGAATTATCTAGCAAAAAAAATTTTCAACTAAAAGTATGAATCTTGAAACAAAAAAATTAACCTTTAAGACATTAGTGCAATTTTCAACCAAGAAATTGATTTTTAACAGCTGCTTTTAACCAACTAATACGAACTTTCAATACAAAAAATGAATGCTTAACTAAAACAGATTTATTTTCAACCAAACAGCTGCATTTTTCACCAGAAAAATTGACGTTCTATCAAAAAAGACAAAATACATAAATTTTTAACTAAATATTTCAGTATTTAACGAAGCAGATTACTTTTTTACAAAAAAGACGAGTTTTTAAAAAATTAAATAAATTTTCAACTAAATAGTTTGAACAATATATTTTTTGATTTTCCAAATTTGATTAAATTTTCATTGATGAGAATTAATTTTTAATTATCAGAAATTTTTTTGTATAAAACAGTTCAAATGTGTACCAAATTGTTGAATTAAAAAAAAAGAATTTTCTGTAGAATAGTTGTATTTTCAATAAGATAATATGAATTTCCAACCAAAATTTTAATCTACCGCTAATCTGTTCAAGTAGTTCAATTTTCAATTAAATTCTTTTGTTTAATAAGAAAAAAGACATTTTCAACTAAAATTATGAATCTTTAAACAAAAAAATGAATCTTTAAGAAAATAGTTCAACTTTCAACTAAGAAGTTTACTTTTAACCTAAAAAAATTATTTTCAACCAAAAATACTGTATTGATATTTTAACCAAAATTATTTTAGGCAAGAAATAAAAACAACTGACTTTTAACCAGAAAATTTGATTTTCTACCAAAAAATGCGGGTTTTTGAACAAAATACATAAATTTTTAACTAAATAGTTGAATATTTAACGAAGCAGATTAATTTTCTACCAAAAAAAAAGAGAAGTTTTTAACAAATTGCATGCATTTTCAACTAAATAGTTTGAACAATAGAGGTTTTGTTAGTCCAGATTTGATTCAATTTTCATTGGGGAGAATTAATTTTCAATTGAAAGAAAAAGAAATTTTTTGTACAAAACCAATCTGTTCAATTTTACACTAAAACGGTGAATTTTTTTATTAAGTAATTCCAACTTTTTTAACTAAGAAAAACGAATTTTAACTACAAAAAATGAATCCTCAACTAGAACAGGTTTATTTTCAATCCAACAGTTGCATTGTTAAACAGAAAAATTAATTTTCTATAAAAAAAGACAAATTTTAAATAAAAAAATTCATTGTCAACCAAAAAGGATAAAGTTTCTACAGAAAGGGGTGAATTTTTAAACAAAAAAGATTAATCTTTATCAAAAATGTTAACTTTTCAAGATAAAAATATGAAATTTCAACAAAACAGTTAATTTTTAAACCAAATAGTTAAATTTTAAACCAAAAACATGAAATTTTATCTAAGGAGGTTCATTTTATATCAAAAAATAATAATTCTCAACAAAATGCATATCATTTTGATTAAATTGTTGAATTTGCAAGTAAGAAAAAAACAAATGTTCTATAAAATAGTTGTATTTTAAACAAAAAATTGCATTTTGAATGAATCAGTTGAATTTTCAACAAAATAATGGCATTTTCTTCCGAATAGTTGAATTTTTAAAAAAGAAAAATTTCAGAATAATTTTTAAACAAACAGTTGCATTTTTAACGAAAAAATTTGAATTTCTACAGAAAGAGATGATTTTCCAAAGCATAATGATGAATGTTAAACAAAACATTTGAAAACAGTTGAATTTCTAACCAAATAGTTGAATTTTCAATTAAAAACCATATATTTTTAACCGAAAATGTAATAGTTAAATTTTCAAATAAAAAACACTAATTTTCAACGCAAAAAATAAATTTTCAACAAATTAGTTAAATTTTCAAGAAAATAGTAAATATTGTAAGCAAAAAATATCAGTTTTGAACCAAAAGTAGTTGAATTATCTTATGGTTTTCAATTGATTCAGGTCTTATTTAAGTAGAAAAGTGAGTAAATGGGAAACACTGCGAAGCCGGCTATAAATAAATAGGAATTTCGTTAATGTATAAAACTAAATAACATTTTAAATAAACATCGAAGTTCATTTTTAATACGTTTAAAAATTTAATGACATTATTGATCAAATTTGGCGAAACTATTTACAATACTTTCGATCTCGAAATTGAGTCCGTGGCCTGCATTTTGATAAAAAAAAAAAAAATCATCTGTCATGAATAAAAAACTGAATTTCCTTAACAAATTTAATAGACATCGGATTAGAGTGCGCAGGTTTTCTGAATGGAATGGGCTTCGACACTACGATAATGGTGCGGTCCATTATTTTGCGAGGATTTGATCAGCAAATGGCAAACATTGTCGCTGAAGAAATGGCAGAACGGGGTGTGCACTTTGTTTATGAAGCAAAACCAAAAGCGATTGAGAAACAGGCTGATGGTCGTCTCCTCGTCCACTGGGTCGACAAAGTAAGTATAGTTTTCTAAAGTACAAGAGGGTGTCGAGCGACCTTGAGAACCTTAAAAATTGCAATTCTCCTTGAATTTTTTTAAAACCTTGAAAACCTGGATATCTCTTTTAATTTTTCCGGAGAACCTTGAATGTGATTTTTTTTCTTTGCTTTAAATACAGATATTTTGTTGAAATATGAAGAGTAATTTAATTGTTTTAGTCTATTAGGCAAGAAACATCTCGTTTAGAAGAAATCTTACTGCTGAAAACTTTTTTAATTATCAAGATATAATTTATCTTTTGATTATTACAGAATAAATAAAGAGATTTCAGGCCACTGTTTTTAGATTGTACTAATTATTTTATAGATTGCAATGAATATTGTGAATAATTCTGTAAATTTTTTATTTCTTCGATGTTAATTCAGTTCATGGATTTCAAAGGCTTAAAAAGAATTGCAAGGATTTGAAAAAGGCGTGTAGACAAGATTTTAAAGATTTAGAATATTTCAAAAAGATTTCAAACAGTTCAAAAAACTTACAGTACAACCAGATTTTAAAGATTTCAAAACATTTCAAAAATTTCAGAGCATTTCAGAGATTTGAAAGGATTTCAATTTTTTACTCGAAAATTTCAAAAGATTTCAAATATTATAATGATTTAAAATAAACATAAAAGATCTCACAAATGTTGAAAAGATTTCATCAAAGTTTGATAAAGATTTCAAAAGAATACCAAAATTTTAAAGATTTAAAAACAGGGTACAATACCCCAGATTCCAAAGATTTAAAAAGATTTCACGAATTTCAAAGATTTCAAAAAGGTATATACAGTACGTCGAAATTAAAAAAAATTCGAAAATTTTAAACGAGTTCAAATTTTTTGTAGCAAATTTCAAAATGTTTCACAAATATTTCAAATATTCCAGCGATTTCAAAAAAATACAAAAGTTGTAGGAAAGATTTCACAGTATTTCAAAGAATTTATAAGGATTTCAAGAATATAATTTTTGTTAAAGATTTCATAGCATTTTAAGGTTTTAAGCAGTTTAAAAATGTTTCAATAAATTTGAGAAGATGTTAAAAGATTTTTATGATTTCAAACGAAAGCAAAATATTTTACGAAAAAAAAAATAAAGAAATATTTCAGAATATTTCAAAACATTTCACAAAAATTTCAAGGATTTCAAATATTTTACCAAAATTTTAAAGATTTAAAAATATTTCACAACGTTTTCATGACATTTTTATTAAGATTTCAAAAGAATACAATAATTTTAAAGATTTCAAAACAGGACACAATACCCCAGATTTCAAAGGTTTCAAAAGATTTCACGAATTCCAAAGATTTCAAAAAGGGTATATATAGTACGACAAAATTACAAAAATTCGAATATTTTAAATGAGTTCACATTTTTTTTTAGCAAATTTAAAAATATATGTTCCAAATATTTCAAATATTCCATTAATTTCAAATAAATATAAAAGATGGAGGAAAGATTTCACAGTATTTCAAAGAATTTATAAAGATTTCAAGAATATAATTTTTTTTAAAGATTTCAAAGCATTTTAAAGGTGTTCAGCAGTTTAAAAAGGTTTCAATAAATTTGAGACGTCAAAAGATTTTAATGATTTCAAACAAACAAAAAATATTTTACACAAAAAAAAATAATGAAAGATTTCAGAATATTCCAAAACATTTCACCATAAGTTCAAGGATTTCAAATATTTTACCAAAATTTTAAAGATTTAAAAATATTTCACAAAAATTTCATGACATTTTTATTAAGATTTCAAAAGAATACAAGAATTTCAAAGATTTCAAAAAGCTTACAGTACAGCAGATTTTAAAGATTTCAAAACATTTCAAAGATTTTAAAACGAATTTAATTTTGTCTAGAAGATTTCAAAAGATACCACAAAGATTTCGAACATTTTCCAAAATTTTTAAAAGTGTCAGAAAATGTCCAGGATTTTAAATATTTTTTTAAATATTTTAAAAAGGGATGGTAAACCAGATTTTAAAAATTTCAGAACATTTTAGAGATTTGAAACGATTTCAAGGTTTTTTAGAAAATTTCAAATGATTTCACCAAGATTTAAAATATTTTAATGATTTTAAATTCCAGTGATTTCAAATAAATACAAAAGACGTAGGAAAGATTTCGATAGTATTTTAAAGGTTTTACACAATTTTAAAGTTTTCAATACATTTGAGAAGGTTTTAAAAGATTTGAATGATCCCAAAGATTTCACAAAGACGACTTACGTTCGCAAAAAATTAGCAATTTGTTTATTTATGATTATACTTTCTTTAGAAATTGTTTGCCAGTGAAGAATGAAATATTTTATCTTTTACATGTACAACAAACGGATATTTGATTATTTAATGTAAAAAGAGACCTGGAAAAATTTGATTTCTTGACTGTGAAACCCTAGAAAAGACTTTGAATTTTGTTCCTAGAAATCGCTGGACACTGCACAGCCAAACAGTTACATTTTTAATAAAAAAGATCAAATTTCTACGAAAATAGGTTAATTTTCAAACCAAAAAGGCGAGTTCCCTACCAAATAGCTGAATTTTTCACCTGAAAGTATGTAGATTCTGCTAATCATTTGATATCAAACCAAAAAGTTGAATTTTTTTACAAAAGTTATATAATTTTTAACCCAAAAAGACGAATTTTAAGCAAAAAAGTTAATTTTCAATCAAATAATGTAATTTTAAACTGAAAACAAAACATTTTTAACGAAGCATGTAATAGTTAAATTTGCAGATGAAAAAATGAATAATTGTACGAGAATTTTTGATAAATTATTTTTTGACGAGTAGAAAATGTTAGAATTCAATAGCATTGGCTGGATTTAAATAATTAAAGATTTAAATAATGGTATTATTTCTGAATGCAATTTTTCTAGGATGGAGAAGTTCACCAGGACGTTTACGATACCGTCTTGTTCGCGATTGGACGAAGGGCTTTGACCAAAGAGTTAAAACCAGAAAACGTGGGACTTAAACTTGTCGAGGAGTCTGGCAAGATAGACGCGGTAAATGAACAAACGAACGTGCCTAACATTTTCGCAGTTGGAGATGTTCTTCATGTAAGTTTACCTTTCATTTTAAATTATTATTTATTTAGGGTTAATAGTGCAGAGATCACAGTCCAATCCCCTTCCCCACTCTTTTTGTTTTAAATCTCGTGTAATTCCTATATTTGAGGATTTTATCTATTTTTCTCCATTTTCCCGTTTTTTACGCTGCAATTATTTTTTTAAAAATTAAAAGAAATTTTAGGCCATTAATATATACATTATGAGTAGCTTAGAGGAACAATGATCAAAAGAAAAAAGACAAAAGCAAATATTGTTGACGATTTGCGCAACAAAAAAAGTCAAACTTAATCTTGATAGTTTTGTTCTTATAGCATTTAATTTATAAATACTATTTTATTTTATTTTCCTATTTAAAAAATAGTGGAGCTACTTGTCTCGAAAATCTCGCAATCATTGTTATTGAAAACCTGATTTGCTTTTTGTTCCTTGAAATTGATTTATATTTAAAATTTGAAAATTAATTCTACAAATAATCGCTTATGAAAGAAATGTCATAGAAAAACTTATGCGAATTGAGAAATATTTGTTTGTTAAATACTCGTGCGCGATTAAATTTAAACTTTAATATTAAATAAAAAATTATGGAGAATATTATATACGATTTATGTTAGTGCTTTTCGCTTGAAGTTAGTTTAGAAAAAACTCTAATATAAAATACCAAAAAAGATGAATTCGCAATAAAATACGTATTTTTTTAACAAATAGTTAACTTTGATGTAAGAAAATTTAATTTCTACGAGAAAAAAAATTGCAACAAAATACGTCAATTTTTCACCAAATAGTTCTGAACAGTGGATGTGAGCTGGGTCCAAATTTGATTAATTTTACATTTCAATTTCTTTCGTTCCTAAAATTTTTTAAGCAAATAGTTGAATTTTTAAACTAGAAAAGATCAATTTTTTAACCAAGTTTAATTTTCAAAGGCCAAGAGGATGAATTTTCTACAAAACAGTTACATTTTCAACCTGAGAATATGAATTTTCCTGCAAAAAGTTCATATTCAACCAACGAGTCGAATTTTTAATAAAACAAGAACGTTTTTAGTTAAAAAAATTAATGTTTGCCAAAAAAAAGAATTTTCAACCAAAATGGTAAAATTTGATATTTCAATAAAAAATATTTAAATTGAAAATGAAAAACAGTTGGATATAACCAACAAAAATGAATTTTTACAAAATACTTAAAGCCTCAACTAATACGAAAAAGTTATCAACCAAACAAAGAAGAATTTCCTACAAAATACATAAAATTTCAAACAAATATTTAAATTTGGTACAAAATTGTTTAATTTTCGAGCCAAAAATACGAATTTTCTACGAAACAGTTGAATTTTCAACAAGAGAAAATTAATTTTTAACTTTATCTTTAAAAAAACTGTGGAATTTCTACAGAATGAGATAAATTTTCAAATTAAAAAGATGAATGTTAGAAAAAAGTTTAATTTGAAAGCAAAAAAAATGGTAGTTAAAAATTAACAAAATTTCAATTGAATTGTTGAACTTTAAAACCAAAAAAACGAATTTTCAACAAAATAATTAAATTTTCAACTTTTACAGTTGAATTTTCAACTGCATAGGGAAAATTCTGTTAATAAAACAAAATTTTGGAAATAGAAAATTAAACTCTGTGGGAAAGTAGCGTATTAGGAATCTGAAGAAGTATAATTAATTTGGATTCGGTCAGTAAACGCCTTGGTTTTGCGCGTTAACAATATGTTTTGGAAAAAATGCTTATTATCATATTTTGACATTTTTGTGGATTTCAATATTTTACTTTTTTGGAAACCTAAAATGACTCAAAATTTCTGCAAATTCTTATTTGCCTTATTATTTTCAAAATAATTAATTTTTTTTTAAACAAAAAAATTTCTTCTCTACTATAATGCTGGATGTCTAACCAAATGTTTGAATTTTCAACAAACTAATTAAATTTTTAACGTAATAGTGGAATTTTTAACTTAAAAAAAATTAAACTGCCAACAAAAAAAGGGCCATGGTTTATATTTCAATCAAAAAAGATTAAATTTATCAAAAAAAAAATATTTTTACCAAAAAGACGAATTTTTAGCAAATAAAGATTTTTCACTCAAGAAAGAAATAAAAGCTTATCTACATTATTAAACATGAAAGCTAAAATCCAGAAAAATATTAATTTTCCACTAAACTGATGCATTTTTAAACAACAGAAATAAAATTTCAAACCAAAAAAAGTATTTTCTTACGAAAACAGAAAAATTTTCAACTAAAGAAGATCAATATTAAAAAATTGGAAAAGTTACATTTTCAGTTTAAAATTCATTTTAACCAAAAAAAGGTAACATAATAGTTATACCTTTAACTAAAGCAATGAACTTTTAATTAAAAATATAAATCTTAAACAAAAAGAAAGTTTTCCTAACAAAGTCTTTAACCAAATATTTTAAACAAAGTAGTTGAATGCTCTAGCAAAGAATAATAATTTTTAATCAAAACATTGAATTTTCATTTAAAAAATGAAATTTCTGCTAAAAGATATGAATTTTTAAATCAGAAAGAGAACTCCCGACGTAATAGTTGCATTTTTATTTTTATAAAAAGATTAAATTTCTCTTAAAACAGAGCAATTTTTCTTTTAAAAAAATTTGAATTTTCACCCTAAAAAGATTCTAGTTGTCTTTTCAAGATCAAAATATGAATTTTTTTAACAAACAACAAGTTTGTACGAAAAAGAAATCGAATTTACAATCCAAAAAGACGATTTTTTGCTTCGAAAAAGGATAAATTTTAAACAAAATATTTGAGATCTCTACCAAATAGTTGAATTTTTATCCAAAAATCATGAAATTTGTACTAAAACAGATTAATTTTTAACCAAAAATGAACATTTTTTAAAAAGCTGAACATTCATCCAGAAAAGATTTCAGTTCATTTTTCAACACCAAAATATAAATTTTAAACTAAAAGTAAATTTTCTACGAAATAATTAATTTCAAACATTTTTAACCAAAAAGTATGACTTTAACAAAATATTTTATTTAATTTTTAACTATAACGTTGCATTTTTATCCAAGAAAGATAACATTTCTCTTAAAACAGATAGATTTTTAACAACAATTTTTAAAGGTTGAATTTTCATCTAGAAAAGATTTCAGTTCTCTTTACAACACAAAAATGATAAATTTAAACAAAAAGTAAATTTTCAACAAAACAGCAGCAAAAATTGTTAAATTTTCAATCAAACAGTTGCATTTTTTATCCAAGAAAATTCTACTAATACAGATGAATTTTTGAATAAAAAAGACCACTTTAAAAAAAAGAGTTAAATTTTCATCCAAAAATATTTGAATTTGCCTTTCAGCACAAAAATACGAATCTTAAACAATAAGTGTGAAATAGTTGAGTTTTCCACGAAACAGTTGCATTTTCCCAAGATAGATGAAATATTTATACTAAAAAAGATGAACTTTTAAACCAAAAAGACAAATTTTCAGAAAAAATAGTTTTCATTCAAAAAAGATTTCACTTGACTCCTCAGCAGCAAAATATGAATTTTAAACAAAAGGTTGATTTTCTACGAAAAGAGCTGAATTTTCAACCAAAAAGAATGTTTTTTTTTTTAAAAGAAAGTTTTTTAATTTTTTTCCAAATAATAAAAATTTTAAATAAAAAGATAATCTTCAGGAGAAAGTTTTTGCGAATTTGCAAAAATTGCGTATAGTGAAGGACCCCCTACCGTAAAATTTTTGAAACAAATGTCTCGCCCCCCTCCCTCTCTGGAGCTGTTACGAAATTTAAGTACGGTCTCTAATTTTAATATTTAAAAACATTTTAAGACACTATTTTGACACTTTTTCAAATTTTTGACACCGCCTACACTATTTTGGGTCTTTGTTTAAAATGTTTTCAGAAAAAACCAGAGTTGACACCAGTCGCAATCCACGCAGGAAAGTTGTTAGCAAGAAGGCTTTATGGAAATTCTACAGCCAAGATGGATTATACAAATGTGGCAACGACAGTTTTTAGTCCTTTGGAATATGGATGTGTAGGATTGAGCGAAGAACAAGCAGTTGCGATGCATGGAGAGGAGAAAATTGAAGTCTATCACGCTTATTACAAGCCGACAGAATTCTTTGTGCCACAGAAAAATGTAAAACATTGTTACGTCAAAGTTGTCGCTCTTCGACATGATGATCAGCGAATTCTTGGAATGCACTTTATTGGTCCCAGTGCTGGAGAAGTCATCCAGGGCTTTGCAGCTGCTCTCAAGTAATTATTGATTTTTTTATCCTTATTCAAAGTTTTATAATGCTCAGGGTATCATCTTACCTGGAAAACCAGGAATTGGCAGGGGATTTTTGTATACCTGGAAAAACCGGGAAATGTCAGGACAATTTTTCGAGAGACATTAAACAACAAGTTTTTTATCATCGAAAAGTAGCTTTTATATTACTCAGGGTGGCCACTGGACCGGGAAACCGGGAATTTTATGAAACCGTGAAAACCCGGGAAATGACAGTGATTTTATTTTTTTAAAGTGATTTTACAAATTTTTAGGAAAGAAAATCTGCCCAACCTTGATTTCAACCGTTTTTTAAATAATTAGTTGAGTTGTTACATTTTTCAATTATGATATCATTTACTTTAGAATGCATATTTCGGAAATGTTCCACTTGAATTTTCCATTTCAGATTTCAATTTTCACATGTACATTTTAATTAAAAGAATTTTCAAACTCAGTTTTAAAGATTGAAACAATTAAAAATTAGAAGGGTTTGAAATCGAAGATTTTGGATATAAAAGATTTTTAGTTGATCAACTGTGTATTGAAAATAAAAATAATTGAAGGTTTAATTTAAGAAGTGTTTAGCTTATGAAAAAATGTAACTGTTCAATTTGTAATGTTTCCAGCATAAAATTGCTTAAAATTATATAAATTTGAAATTTTTTTATTTCTTTGATTGACTCTTCAATTTAGAGCATTGCAAATTATAACCTGTATTTATATTTTTGAAACTGAATCTTTGGATTCTATAATTTATAAAAGTCCAAAAAATTTTATTTGGCAGCATAACTGAATTAAATTAAAAATATTTTCGTTGAAAAGTGGTAGTAGCTTCTATTTTATACTTGTAAATTATTGAATTTTTCAATGAAAACTTTTTGAATTAAAAAAACTTTTAAGCCTCAGTTTAAAAATAAAAATTTCAAGTCTTGCCCTAAGTGCTTTAATTTTCAGCTCAGTTTTCATTACTTTAAATTTAAAAAAATTTGACTCTTAAGTTTTATTTTTTCAATTTCATTAACCGTGAAAGATGTTTCCGAACGAGGAAATTAACATTTTTTATTTGTAAAAGTAGCTTTATAATAATGGATTTGACTGTATTGTTGAATTTTTGTTGTTGAAAATTAATGTTGTCATGTGTCAACTGGAGATTAAAAAATTATAATTTTGATTGAAAATTGATATTTTTTATTTGAAAGTTGAATTACTTGATTACAAATGCATGTGTTTTGATGAAAGTCGTCCTATTGCTATTTTTAACTAAAAATTCAACTATTTAGATTGTTAAAAATTCGTCTTTTTTGGTCAAAACCAAGTGTTTTTGGTTTAAAAGTAAAATATTTTTTGTTTGAAGTTTCAACTGTTATATTTTTTGTTGAGAATACACCTTTTTTGGTTGTAAATTTATGTATTTTGTTTAAAATTAATTTTTTGTCTAGAGAATTAATATTCTTGGTTAAAAATTCATCATTTTGCTTGAAAATTCAATCACAATCTTTCTTAGTTGAAAATTTATATCTTGTTGAAAAGTCATCATTTTTGGTTGAATTTAACAGTTCTTGATTCAAAATTAATTTTTTTTAGGTGAAACTTCAACCGTCAAACATCTTGTTTGAAAGTTGAACTGCTTTGTTAAAAATTAATTTTTGGTTTAAAGAATCAACTCTGGTAAGAAATTTAACTAATGTGTTGAAAAATCATTTTTTTATAATTTCTTTTTAAATCAAAATTCAACTATTGTTATTTTTTGGTCGAATTTAAGTATTTTTGATTTAAAAGGTACATTTTTTTATTTGAAAGTTCATGTATCTTGTTGAAAATTCATCATTTTTGGTAGAAAATTTATTATTTAAAAAAAAAAATTATAATCTTTGCTTGAAAATTTAACTATTTTTACGAAAATTCTTCTTTCTTTGTTGTTGTCAAAAGATTCTGCATACTGTTAGTTAAACTTTTTCAGTTGAAAATTGGAATTGGAAAATTTTAAATTTTGGTACAAAATTAAGCTGATTGATTGAGAATTCAACTGCTTAATGGAAAGTTGAACTATTTTATTAAAAAGTATTTTTTTTAGTTGAAGATCTATCTCTTTGGTTAAAATTTTCAGTCTTTTGTGGAAATTTTTGATTTTCTAGTTTAAAATTAATGTTTTTAGCTGACAATTTAACTTTTGCATTATTGTTTGAAATGTGAAAGTTTTGAGTTGAAAATTCAACAGTTCGGTTGAAAATGGTTGTATTTTGTTGTAAGTTCGACTTCCTTGGTAGAATATCAATATTTTTCATTGAAGATTCAACTAATTGATTGAAAGAAACTTTTTTTTTTTAAATTTACTTTTTTGATTAAAAATGCATCATTTCAATTGAAAATTAATATCTGGCTCAAAAGTTCTTTTTGTGTTGAACATTCGTTTTTTTCCTTTTGAAAATGAATTATTTAAACTATAAATTGAACTGTTCCAGTTGAAAATCTAACAATTTTGTTGAAAACTTGTTGTTTTTATTGTTAAGAATAATTTTGTTTGATTGAAGATTTATCTAATTCAGTTTAATATTTCATCATTTTAGTGAAAACTTCATCACTTTCATTGAAAATTTAACAATTTTGTTGAAAAGTTGTTTTTATTTTTGCTTAAAAATTAATTTTTTTAACTGAAAATTTAATTAATCCAGTTAAATATTCCATCACTTTAGTGGAAAGTTCACTAGTTTAGTTGAAAATTGAACTATTTTGTTGAAAATTGGTTTTTATTTTTTCAAAAATTTAATTTTTTTAACTGAAAATTTAACTAATCCAGTATAATTTTTATAATTTTGGTGGAAAGTTAATCACTCTGATTGAAAATTGAACTGTTTTGCCAAAAACTCTTTTTATCTGAAAATTTAACTATGTTTTTTGAAGTTTTTTGATTGAATTGAACTTTTTGTTTATAAAACATTAAAATCCGTTAAGGTTGAAATATCAATTATTAAATTTTCTGTTTGAAAATTAATTTTTTAAATTATAAATTGACCTATTCAGACAAAAGCTTAACCATTTTGTTGAAAACTTGTCTATGTTTTTGGATAAAAATTATTTATATAAAATTAATCATATTGATTGAAAATTCATCGATTTGATTGCATCATAATTTTTTTAGCTTAGATTTAATTTTTCAGTTTTTTATTGAAAATCAATCTTTTTTGGTTGAAAGCCCTTTTATTTTGCTGAAAAATTCTTATAATCGGATAAGGGTAATTTTCATTTTTTCATGGAAAAAATATGTTAAATAAATACAATAATTTCATCGTTTTCTTTTTATAGATTATTGTGTATAAATTAAATGAAAATTATGCATAAGTTAGTTGAAAATTCGTTGTTCATTTCTGGTTTAAAATTAATTTTTTAACTGAAAATTTAACTATTCCCGTTAAAGGTAAACATTTTTAGTTGAAAATTCATCTCTTTATTAGAAAATTCGTATTTTGGTTCAAAATGTGAACAATTTGTAATTAAATTTTTTTCTTTTGTAACTAGAAAATCTTTATTCATTGAAAATTCTTCTTTTTGGTCAAAAATACCTTCTTGGTTGAAACTTAATTTTTTTATTGAAATTCAACTTTTCCATTTTTTGTTAAAAACTCGATAAAAGTGTATCTTTTTTAGTTTAAAATTCGATTAAAAATGTATCTTTTTTAGTTGAAAATTCGACTATTTGTTTGAAAATTCGTGTATTTTACTGGACATTCGTATTTTTTGGTTCTTTTTAGTTCTTCTTGGTTGAAAAATCATCTTTTTGATTTAAAATTCAAGTATCCAAGTAGAAGGTTTATGTATATTTTTGGTTGAAAATTAATTTAAGCATTAAAAGTTTAACTATTTCATTTTTTGTTGAAAATCTGTTTCTTTTTTTGTATATAATTCATCTTTTTGGTTGAAAATTAAACTATTTGCTTAAAAACACATCTATATTGCAATATTTATACAAAAAATGTTAAGAAATTGAAATGCTTTAAATTAAGTTTAATATAGTACCCGCATGAATTTGTCTTAAAAGAATCTATTTTCCTATTTCCGTGAAAAATCTATTATTTTCCCCTATTCAATTCAAGAATAGATTAATTATATTTTCAGTATTCCTTATTTATTTATTCGATGATGATAATATATTCAAGAAATTCTTGTTGTATAATTTACCAAACCTTTCTAAATTATTTATTTATAATTATTTAATTATTAGTATTATTTATTATTTATTATTTATTTAACGTTACACATATGAATACTAGTTTATTCTACTTTTTTACAACTTTATATAACTCCAAGCACTGGAAAAGACGTTTTATTTATAATACACACGTCAAATTGTATACATATTCCGAGTCGATTGTATAAATTATAAATACTTTAATGTCTCCTTATTATGAAAAATTATGCATCGAAAAATCTTGAGATACCTGGAAAAATCTGGAATTATCAGGGAATTTTTCTTTAGGATTTGAAACTGTGGTATTTAAAGTTCATGAATTATAATCAATATTTTTCTTTTTCAGATGCAATCTCACATTCCCTATTCTGAAATCAACTGTTGGAATTCATCCAACGACTGCGGAAGAGTTCACTAGAGTATTCATTACAAAAAGATCCGGAATGGACCCCACACCACAAAGTTGCTGTAGCTAAATTGAAATTAGGATCAAGTTTTTGATTCTTTTGCAAAAAGCGTTTATTTAAGTAGAATTTAAACGGCTTCAGCAGCTCTTAAGAATCGTTGTCACATACTCTTTATAATGGTGAGAGAAATAATAGGAACATATTTGTAAATGCGAGGCAGTTTAAAAAACGGCATAATTGGGCCTGATAAAATTATGTTATTTTAATTGAAACGGTCTTGAATACAATTTAATTGCCGGTTTTTTTGTAAAGAATTTATAAAAAGTAAAAGAGTTACACTAAGCGGAAATCAGACTCTGTACAAATGCTTAATACACGATTTATTGTTACTAATTACTTAATAGACTAACACAGAATGCTTTGTTGAAGAAGCAAATTAGTGATTTTTGTACACGGTATTTTAGCTGCAATTCCACTTAATATAAACTATCTTTTGTACTACATTCTTTGATAATTTGTATCATTAAACTCTCTTTTACTCAGGAACATAATAGTTCAGTTTTTGTATATTTTCGGAACAGAGGATTTTAGAAAATAATTATCGTTTTTATTTTAGTTTTGAGAGTTTCGGTAAAGAGATATAATGTCACTTAGAACAGGGAATTTTTGACATGGAACGGGCATTTCTTTAAAGAATTATTGTTCGGGTGCCCACTGGGCCGGGAAACCGGAAAATGGCAAGCAATTTTATCAAATCGGGAAAAACCAGGAAATAGCTGTGAAATCATTTTTTGCCGGGAATTTGAAAAATTTGTAGAAAAAAAACCGATCCAAGTTTGATTTTAACCGTTTTTTAAATAATTAGTTTAATAATTTTTTTTTATTCCTATATGATTCAATTTACAATGCGTAATTTGAAAACCTTTCACTTAAATAATTTTCAATTTTAGATTTAATTTTCAAGCGTACAATCTTCAATAAAAGAATTTTCAAATGCAAATGTAAAGGCTTGACAAAATTACAAATTAGAATCGTTTGAAATCGAAAATTTTTGATAAAAAAAAAACATTTTTATTTTAACAATTGTAAATATGAATTCTAATGATTTTAACATTAAAAATTAAACTGTTTAAATTTGAAAGGCTTAGAAGTTAAACAAATGTAAACGCTTAATTGAAACTTTATAAACTATTCTCATTTTAAAAATAACTTCAAAATAATATATTCATAATTCTAAGCTTTTATTACATTTCAGATATTGTTTCAATCTACAATTTGAAAATTTATTGTTTGAAATTTTTCAATTAAGTAAAAGAACAATTGCAAAATATTTCGAAATATTTGATTATTAATTTAAAATAACTAATTATAAATCACTTATTCAAAACTAAACGAAAAAAGTAAACTTTGAACGTTATAATTTTAATTATTCTATTTCTAAAATTTAAATTTTTTAGTAAAACTGTCGAATTTTGATGTATAAATAAATATTCAACACCAATTATTTATAGGAAAAATTCAAGTAAGTTGAAAAGATATTTCGAAGTTTTCAAAAGATTCAAAATTATTCTAATTTAAAATCATTTGAATTAATTTAAAATAAGTAGCTACGTATACACGAAAAATTCGGTTATTCGTACCAAAATTTCAGTGCAAGTAGCGCACAGCCTAATTTTAAACGAAATATAGATTTTTAAAGATTTCGAACCAAAAATTCTTAAGCTTTTTAAGAACTTTGAAAAGCATCTAAAGAATAAAAAACATTTTGACAAGAATTCTAGAAAAATTGAAAATAATTTTTTATTTTGAAATATTAATTTTAAAAGAATATTTTAAAGGATTCAAAAAGATTTCTCAAGTTGTCAAAGAATGATTCTGAATTATTTTAAAGAAACATGATAAAATTTTACAAAATATAAAAAAACCTGTAGAGTTTTTAAGACTGAAATAAAATTTTAAAGCATCTAAAGGATTTTAAACTTCTTAAAATAAAAAATAATTTAACTTTTCATTTAAAAAGTGTTCTGTTTATGAAAAAAATACAATTGTTCAATTTTTAGTGTTTCTAGCTTAAAATTGCATAAAATGATTTGCAGCTCAGTTTTTATTGTTTCAAATGGAGATATTTTTAGCTTCAGAGTTCGAATTTTTTAATTTTATTGAGCGTGAAGAATGTTTGCTTACTGAGAAAAAACAGGCATTTTTTCTTTGATTAAAACGGCTACCCTGAAAGTAATTCAAGTAGTTTTTAGAGTAGGAGTAGCATTTTCAGAAGAAAAATTTCTGAATTATAAAGGATAATAATGTATATATTGTTCGTTGCAAATTCATCTTTTTTTTGTTAAAAATTGAACTACTTGGTTGAAAGTTATACTCTTCTTAAAAATTAATTTTCGTGGTTGAAAGTGTAACTACTTTCTTGAAAATCAGTTTATTTAACTAACAATTTAACTATTCCAGTATAAAATTGAACTATTTTTCTGAAAATCCGTTTTGTTTCTTGGTTAAGATTTAGGTTTTTAACAGAAAATTTAATTATTCTATTTTTGGTTAAAAATTGATGATTTTATTTCAAAATTAAAATATTTCTTTGAAAATTTATGTACTTTGTGGAAGATAGTCTTTTTTGTAGAAAATTTATCGTTATGGACGAAAATTTATCTTTTTGGCTAAGTAAAAAATTTGGTTGCAGTACATCTTTTTGAAAATTGTTTCTTTTTAAATTAAAATGCAACTATTTTGGCAGAAAAGTAACTTCTTGTTGAAAATTCAACTATTTTTTTTTAAATTCGTCTTTTTGGCTTCAAAATTCATCTCCTTGGTTAAAAATTTATTTTATAAATTGTAAATTGAACTATTTGAGTAGAAAGTTGAAATATTTTATTGAAAATTTGTTTTTTTTTTTTGCTTGAAAATTTAAATGTTTTGGCGAAACTTCGTTTTTTTGTTGAATTGTAATTTAAGTAATCTAGTTGAATATTACGTTATTTTAATTGAAAATCCAGATCCTTGGTCAAAAATTAATGTATTTAACTGAAAATTTAGCACATTCTATTTATTTTTGGTTGAAGGTTCGTCTTTCTTGGTAGAAAATGAATGTTCTTGTTTGAAAATTCAACAATTTCAGTTCTATTCACAATTTTAGTTAAAAATTCATCTTTTTCGTTTAAATTTAAACTATTCCATTTTAGTTGGAAAATTGATCACTTTGGCTGAAAATAGAATTTTTGATTGAAAATTCGTTTTTATTTTTGGATTAAAATTACATTTTCAACTAAAAATTTACATATTCCATTTTTTGTTCAAAATTCAACTATTTTGTTTTAAATTCGTCTTTTTAATTAATATTTAATTATAATATATTCAAATAATTTTTCTGAAATTTCGTTCTTTTTGGTAGAAAATTATTCTGTTTGGTTTTTTTTCAGTCAAAAGATTTTCAGTCAAAGATTCATAATTTAAGGTGAAAGTTCATCACTTGTGGAAAAATGAACGATTCGATTGAATACTTTTTTTTTTATTTTTGGTTCAAAATTAATTTTTTGAACTAAAAATAGAACTATTACATTTTTTGTTGAAAGTTTAACTATTTATTTCCTTCAAATTCGTCTTTTTGGTGTAAAAATTAATTTTTTGAACTGTAAATTGTACTTTTCTAGTTCAAAATTTAACCACTTCATTCAGAAAAAAAATTGTTTGTTAAAAGTTCTTGTATTTTGCTGAAAAATGATTATATTCGGAAATATTCTATAAATAATTTTCATTTTTTCATGAAAAAATGTGTAAAATAAATGAAATAATTTTATCATTTTGTTTTTTACATTATTTTGCATAAATCAAATGAAAATTATGCATAACTTTTTTCAGTAGGTATCAGCTTTATATGATTTGACCGCCTGGTTAGTTGAAAATTCGGTTTTTATTTCTGGTCGAAAAAAAAAATTTTACCTGAAAATTTAATTATTTCCGTTGAAGATTCATCATTTTATTTGAAAACTTATCTCTTTGGTTGAAAATTTGTTTTTTGTTTAAAGTTAATTTTTAAATTGTATATGCAACTTCCATTTTTGATTGAAAATTATTCTTTCTTCGAAAAATCGTCTTTTTGGTTTAAAAATTCATCTGTTTTAGTAGAAATTTAATATTTTTTGAATAAACGAGAAAATTTTCTGTTTAGAATTAACTTTTTTAACTCAAATGTTTTAGAGGAAATTCGTATTTTGGCTCGAAATGTGAACAATTTGTAATTAATTTTTTTTCTTCCTTAACTAGAAAATCTTTATTCATTGAAAATTATTCTTTTTGGTAAAAAAATACCTCCTTGGTTGAAATTTTCATCTCTGGTTGAAAATTAATTTTTTATTGTAAATTTAACTTTTACATTTTTTGTTAAAAGCTTGATTAAAAATTTCATCTTTTTTAGTTGAAAATTCAACTTATTGTTTCAAAATTCGTGTAGTTTATTGGACATTCGTCTTTTGTGGTACTTTTTAGTTCTTCGTCTTTTGGGTTTTAAATTTCATTTCGTTTTAGGTAGCAATTTCATCTTTCTTGTTTAATATAGCAACTATTACATTATTTGTTGAAAATTTATCTTTGAAAGTTAAGAGTCAACTATTTGGTTGAAAATCTAAATGTTTATTTAAATAATTAATTATTAGGAAGGTAAAACAACTATTTTTTTTAAAGTTTATCTTTTTGGTAGAAAATTCAACTATCTTATTCAAAATTCGTACTGTTGGATTGAAAATTCATCTTTTTTGGTAAAAAAATCATATTTTTGGTTTAAGTAAAAAAACATGAAATTTTTCAGACCTAATTAAAAAAAAAATTTTTATGTTCATAAAAGATCAATAATAAATAAAAAAATAAAAGATGTAATGGTTATGGGAAACTATTTAAATTTAAAATTTTGAAGGCACAACGAAAGTCAAAATCTGCTTGCAACACCGGAAGTACTGAAGTCAATCTGTCGATTTACACTATATGTTGATTGGCCGATTCTTAACATTTTTGTGTCAAAATTTAGTGTCTTTTGCTAAAATAATAATTATTACATCTCGCGAAAGTGGTAAATAATAAAAAAATATGTCGGAAATATAAAAATGACGCGTTGTCACGAATTATTTTTTGAATTATGTCGGGTTGCCGCCATTCCAGGGTCCACTCGGCATCACGCAAGGAAACTGGAGATGAGACCGTTGGATCTCTCAGAAGTTCGAAAAATTCGACGCGTTCTAACAAGTTTTTTTCACAGTGAGTGTTCGTCAATTTCGGAGTCACGCACAATTCATGGACTTTTTAGGAAATATAAATAGTAATATCGAGATTCGCGAGTATTTTAATGGTCTAGAAGTCTTTAAATTTTATATAAAATCAGGTTTATTTGTCTGTCTGTCTGTCTGGAATTTTGTGTCGAATTCTGTTAAGGTTATGTTTTTATGTGAGCCGGTGAAAATCGTGGAAATATCATTAGACCGCCAACAATCACTGATTTCGTTGTTTTTTAACTGTTAATTATTTCTGTCATTCCCAAAAACAATCAAGATCGTTCTGTATAACGAGGGCTTTCTGAGATTTATTGAAGTAAACAAAGATAAGGTATGTATGATTTTTCCATGTATCTATAGGTTTCCCTTTTTTTGTTGTAAAATTGAAATTTTTGGGGCTTTTTATTGATTTTGTGGCACACCCCGGCCAAAAAAATAATCTTAAAATTGTGCAATGACTAGTGTGGTTTTTTTTCTTATTTTATAACAAATTTGTTTAATTCAATTTGAGGAATGAAAACTTCTGCGGATTAAGTTATTTCTGTTTTTTGTGAATAATATAAAATTCAGCGAAGACTGGATTTGAATCTGAAAACTTTTTTTTGTTTATCCATCTGTCTGGTAATTATTTTATAATTTAATTAATTATTTATTTATTTTATAGCTTGCCATTATTTCACTTATTTTTCAATTATAATTCACTCTTTACCCTCTTTCCTCTCTTTTCTTTTTTTTCCTGCTTCAAGAAACTTCCCCTTTTTCACTATTTTTTTTTTAACTGCTGCGTTGAAAACTCATGTATTTTGTTAAAAAATCGCCCTTTTTTGGTAGAAAATTCATCTTCTTCATTGAAAATTCAACTATTAAATTGAAAGTTGAACAACTGAGTTAAAAATTTTTTTGTCGTTTCAAGATCTACAAGAAATTCATTTCATTCTGAAATTTAATTATTTGGTTGAAAATTAATGTATTTTGTTAAAAATTCGCCTTTTTGGTAGATAATGAATTCTCTTGAAAGTTGAACAACAGAGTTGAACAACTTTCCCTTCTTTTCTCTCTTATAGAGATAAATAGTTGATTGAAAGTTGAAATAATTCGTTAAAAAATCTTTTTATTGCTCAATTACATAACTATTTTGTTGAAAACTCTTTTATTAAGCTACTTTCGTCAACTGAAAACTTAACTCTCCCAGTTTTTGTTGAAAATTGATCGTTTGTCGTTCAAAATTCAATTATTTGTTTAAAATATCATTCCTTTTCTTAAAAATTAGTTCCTTTTGCTTTAATGTTCAAAAATTTGGTTGTAAATTTGTTTTGGTTAAAAATTCCATTATTTTGTTGAAAATGAAACATCTTGTATGGTAGAAAATTTAACTGCTTTTTCGGTTAAAAATATATTTTAATGGTGCAATATTTAACTATTTTGTTAAAAACTTTTTTAATTATGTACTTTGATCAACAGTAAATATAACTATTCCATTTCTTGTTGATAATATGTTGTACGTAGTTAACAATTCAATTATTGGGTTTAAAATTCATGTATCAACTATTAGGTTGAAAATACATGTTGGTTGGTTAAAAATTCCATTATTTCGTTCAAAAGTCATATTTTATGGTAGAAAATTTAACTATATTGTTAAAAACTAATTTAACTATTCCATTTTTTGATGAATATGTATCGTTTTTAGTTGCAAATTAAATTAGTTACTTGAAAATTCATGTATTTTGTTATAAAGTCATATTTTTTTAGTAGATAATGAATCCTCTTGAATGAAAGTTAAACCAGTTTGTTAAAAATTCTGTTTATTGCTTGAAGATTTAACCTACATTCTTTTTATTCGCAAATTCAACTTTTTGGTTGGAAATTAATATTTTTCAGTTGAAAGTTTAATTAAGTACTTAAAAATTCCTGTTTCTATTATTTTATTAAAAAGTCTCCTTTTATAGTCGAAAATTTAACTACTTTATTCAAAATTCATTGTATTAGTTGAATATTCAACTATTTTATTAAAAATTCTTTTGTTTTTAATAACTTTTATCAACTGAAAACTTAAGCATTCCATTTTGGTTGAAAATTTAGCGTTTCTAGTTGCAAATTGAGCTATTTTGTTTTGGTTGAAAATTGCACTATTTTATGGAAAAATTAAACTATTTTCTTAAAAACTTATTTTATTTGGATCAAAATTCAACCGATTTTTAGAAAATTAGTTTAAAAAAATAAAAAATTCGCCCTGTTGAATTGGCAATTTATCTTTTTTGGTATAAAAGTTTTTGGTTAAAAATTCATATATCATGACCGAAAATCCAACTGTTTTCTACAAAGATTGTCTTATTGTGTTGAAGATTCAACTAATAGGTTAAATATGCAATATTTTTTGGTTGAAGTTTAATCTTATTTGTTTAAAAATTGAACCATTTCGTTGAAAATTAATCTTTGTAGGTTGAAAAATCAATTATTTAGTTCAAAATTGCACTATTTTGTTGAAAATTTGTCTTTTGCTTTTATCTTCAACTGTTTGGTTATAAATGAAAATATATTCTCTAAAATTAATGTTTTTTATTCTTAAAAATTCAACTATTTCGTTATAAAATCATCTTTTTTGGTTGAAACTGAACTTTTTTATCGAAAATAAATAAAAGTCTAAAATCATAAACTTGTGTTATTCTTGAGGTGCATAAATGTAAGTTGTTTGTTAATGTAAAAGTTTTTTTCAATTTAGAATAATTTTTAGCTTCTAATTTATTTTTGTAAAATTAAATTACAACCTTTTTCTGTTCCATTATTTAATTTCAACGTCATTCTTTTCAAAACTCGAATCTTGTTTGGAATCCATTTACACACTCAAATATTCTGAAATTTCGAAAATTAATTTCAAAGATTTGGTAATTTTTAATGGTTCTAAAAGATTTGTTACACATGTCGTTGTAGTAGTGGAATTTTTTCTCAAAATAGTGACGACGCTCAAGAAAAGTGTAAAATAGTTTAAAAACTGATGACATTCTGAGCCTTGAAATTTTTGATTTTCTTTAGATCGTTTTTCATTCAGGCGATATTGATTACCAAGGAAGTGGACTGTCAAATTGATTAAACCAGATGAAAAGTCATAGGAATTTTCCTCTCTACTACAGACTGTCTGTGCTTCTGATCTACATCGTAAGTAAAATTTATGTTCGTGTTTTACAATATTAATCAGGGTAAACCATTTGAACTTAAAGTTTTCATTCTGAACTTTAATAGAAAATATAAAGAAATATATTTTTTTCTTTGAAACATTTGGAACTCGGAATTTTCTAAAAGAATAATAATTCTAAGTTGCGAAATATAATTTTAGGAAAGAAATATAACTTCTTTAAATATGATATAAATAATAATATAATTGCTTTCGTTAAAAATTATAATTTTTACTTTCCGTAAAGAATTACATGATTATTTTCAGTTGAAATAAGTAACTTTTTACATAGAACGGGAATTTTTGAATAAAACTTTATATCTGATTTATAAAAAGAGAATTTACAACCACAATCCGGGTTCCATGTCAGAATTTCTCAAAACTTGAAAATTCCTTGTTCCAAATCTGATTTTATTTGAATGCAAATATTCTTTCTTTTTGAAACTGAAAATTTGCCAGAATTTCAGACCTTTCGTTATTTAAATCCATATTTAAAAAATATTGTGAAATATTGTAAATAAATATAACTCGGACTTGGAACCAGATAGAGATAGAAAATGTTGTGAAAAAATCTAATTTTGACATTTGAACAGGAAATTTTAGAAAATAAATGTAATTTTGAGTTGGAACGGAGAATTTTTGACATGAAATTGTTATTTTAATGACCAAAAATTATCCAAGGTTTCCAACTCGGAATTATAATTCTTTTCCCAAATTCCTTTTTCCAGGAAAGCCACTAGAAATCTTTTTGAATCGTCTAAAATCATTAAAATCTTTTGAACTCTTTGAAATTGACCGGGAAAGATCAAAAAAATTTTGAGAGAAACCGGGAAAATGACCTGGACTTTACAGGAGAGTCGCTTGACCGGGCAACTGAGAATTTTATGAGACTGGGAAATAACAGTGAATTAATTTTTTTATCGGAAATTTAAACAATTGTTAAAACAAAAATCTGGTCAACTGTGATTTCCACCATTTTTTAAAAATAATTAGTTAAATTGTTACCTTTTTCAATCATGATATCATTCAGTTTAGAATGCGTATTTCGAAAATCTTCCACTCTAAAAAGTTTCCATTTCAGATTTTAATTTTTAAGCGTACATTTTAATTTAAAGAATTTTAAATTTAGTTTTAAAGATTTAAATAATTAAAATTTAGAAGCGTTTGAAATCAAAGCTTTTGGATAAAAACAATTTTTAGTTGATCAACTGTGTACTTAAATTAATTAACGATTTTTTAAATTGAGTGTAAACGCCTGATTAAAACTTAATAAACTATTTTCAATTTTATAATAACTTCAAAATAATATATTCATAATTAAAAGCTTTTAAAACATTTCAAATGTTATTTAAGTCTAAAATATTCAATTTTTAAACCTGTCAACTAAAAAAATTTTAAATAAGAAAAATAACAATAACTTAAAATTAAAAAATACCTGAATGTACATTTAAAATCATAAATTATAAATGAAATATCAAAAACTAAACCAAAATATTAAACTTTGAACATTACAATTTTAATTGTTCTATTTCAAAAAATTTAATTTGTAAGTCAAATTGTTGAATTTTGATGCACACTGTAAATTGCAATTGCAATTGAATACCTATTATTATTATTATTATTATTATTATAATTTTTCGAGTAAGTTGAGATATTTAGAAGTTTTGAAGAAATTAAAAATAAATTAAAATTTTGAAATAATTTAAAGGAAGTGTCTACGTATACCGTCAACATCCGGAAATTCGTACAAAAATTTCGGTGTAAATAGCCCACAGCCTAATTTAAAAAAATCATTTTGGCAGATTTCAAACAAAAAATTTAGAAGTTTTTAAGAATTTTAAAAGCCCTCAGAAGAATAAAAACATTTCCTAGAAAAATTAAAAATGATTTTTAATTATGAAAAGTTAAGTTTAAGTGAACATTTAAAAAGATTTACAAAGTTATCAATAATAAATGTACAAGATTTTAAGGAATTTTTTTTAATTTGTCAGAATTAGAAAAATAATTTTAGGAAAAATGTTAGGAAATTCGATTAATTTTAGAAGATCTTTAGAAGTTCTGAACAAATTTCAAAAATAATTTTTAAGTTTTGAGAAAATGTTAAACAACATGTAGATATTTCAAGATTTCGAAGCATTTTAAGGATTTTTAAAATATTGAAAATAAAAATAATTTAACTTTTAATTGAAGAAGTGTTCAATGTATAAAAAATGTAATCATTCAATTTCTAATGTTTCTAGTTTAAAATTGCTTTAAATTTTATAATCTTGAAAATTTATAAATTCATTGATTGATTCCTCAATTTGGAACATTGAACATGATAACTTTGATTTACATTTTTGGAACTGAATCGGAATCTTTGAACTCCACAATTGATAGAAGTTTACAATTTTTAATTTGGCAGTTTAACTGCATTTAATTAAGACCTGTTCAGTTGAAAAGCATAAGTGGCTTCCATTTTATATGTGTAAATGATTGAGCATTTCAATACAAAGTTATTGAATTAAAAAACTCTTAAAATTCAATTTTAAAAGTTTATATTTTAAGAGTTCCAGTTGGAGTATTTTTGATTTGCAGCTTTGTTTTTATTACTTTAAATGGAACATTTTTTAGCTTTAGAGTTCGATTTTTTAAATTTGATTGACCGTGAAAAATGTTTGCAAAGCGGGAAAAACCGGGAAATTATCGGAAATTTTTTTATTTGTTTAAAACGGCCACCCTGATTTTTAAAATCATCAATTTTTAACCGATATTTAAACTTACTGAGACTCACGAATTAATATTAATTTTCTTTCCTTTCAGCTCGTACTGCTCAGGAGACGCGAGAGTGTAGATCCGGTGAGTGAGTTTATTATTTATTATTATTAAATCTCATAGTGACCGCTGCTTCTCCGGGGAGTGGGCAATTTATTTAAATTTTTTTAGATCAGGTTCTTTCTTTTTTTTGGACTCTTTTCCACATTTTATCTTTCTTTAATTGATTCATATCAGACTTACAGATCATACTGCAATTTCAGAATTTTTCGCATTTTGTAACTTGTAGAAAAAATGTTCTTAAAAGCCAAGAGTTCAATAAAAGACAGGAAATTTCTCATTTCAAAGGAAGTCTAATTCGGTGTTTGATGCTCATAATTTTATGTTTTGGTTTTTCCTTTGAAACGTGAAATCCCGAGGGTAATATTTAAAAAAATTATTTTCTGAATATTTATATTAACACATTTGCTCTATTAAAAATATCAGAGTTAATATTTTTTCGTAAAGAGAAGTTAATAAATGATATTAAAGGAGATATTTTTGTATTATTTTTAAAACTTCGTTTTGTTTTGTCATTCAATATGAAAAATAGATACAGTTTCTTCTCAATCGAAATTTATTTACCAGGGTGTCCATTTGACAGAGAATTTTAGCGAAGAATAATATTTTTGAATTAGAAACATGGCAGTTCAGCAGAGAAATATAAGTTTGACAATTGGGACAGGGAATTCCCTTAAAAAATGATAATTTTGACTTTTGAAAAGGATATTTTATTAAAGAATTATAATTTTGAGTTTAGGATAGTAAATCTACTTAAAGAAATATAATTTTAAAAACTGGGACAAGGGATTCCCGTAAAGAATTATAATTTTGATTTTCGGATATCAATTTTGTTAAAAATTAGAATTTTGACTTTGGCACAGAGAATTTTAGTAGATACTTATAATTTTCCCAGTGGGCACGGATGATCGAAGACGTTTCTAGAACGTCCTTAAAACGTTCTAAGTCAGGCCAAATAACGTTCTAAAAGTGTAAAATGTTCCAAAAACCTTTTTATGATGTATTTGGAACATTGGACGTTTTTCGGACGTTTTTTTGGCCTGACTTAGAACGTTTTCAGGACGTTCTAAAAACGTATTTTAAACTCTACGTCCTAAAAACGTCTTAAGGACGTTCAAAAAACGTGTTGGAACATTGGTGCCCACTGGGTTGGATTTGGAACAGAGAATTTAGGATTTACAATATTGACAATTGGGACAGGAAATTCCCGTAAAGAATGATAATTTTGACTTTTTAATAGGGAATTTTAATAGATAATTATTCAGTATAAATTATAATTTCAGTAAATAAATATAATGTTGATAATTTCGGCAGGCAATACCCATAAAGAATGATTATTTATACTTTGGAAAAGGGAATATTCGTGAAGAATTATAATTTTTAGTT
>JAAAKG020134065.1:0-13967 GCA_010014905.2 Druon quercuslanigerum | reverse complement strand
GAAAATTTGCACCCGATCCCAGCGAAATCGCGGTAAAATTTCAGCCATAACCACATCTCACTACCGTGAGATAGGCGTATATATATATATATATATATATATATATACAGTGGTCTCTGAGATGCAGAGACGTCCAGAAATGAAATCACGTCTATACTTAAAGGTCAAATTCATTTAAGACTGTAATGAAATCTGCTTCCTTATGAATAATTTTTGCCGGCTCTTTAGAACTAATTAAATAATAAATGGAAAAAGAGGGATAAATAGGAAGAAATAAGAAAAAACTGGAATAACTTAGGACACATAATTGAAGCTATTTCTCGCAGCCTATTTTCGTCGATATTTTGTTGATAATTTTTTATTATACAAAATTTTTTGCCATGAACCAAAGTGCGTTAGACTAAGAATGAAACAGAGTAATTATTTCCTTCCGAGACTAAGCAATATCGTCTTAAGCACATTTATAACAAAATCAGTCTTGGAACTTTTTAAGTGAACTGTGTATATTTTAAAATCTTTAAAATACCGTGACATTTCGGAATTCTAGTGTACAAATTCCTCCAAAAGGTTTGAAACATTTTCTAAAATTCTAAAATACTTCAGAATTAAAGCAGAAGAAGACGAAAGAATTTAATAACAAAGTTTTTGATCGTTATTTCATTTATGAAAGAAAAAGAGTACGCGTCTTCCCCTTTTCCTAAGCACCATATTCTTCAAATTCAATTTTAAATTAAATTCTTGAATTTTCATTGAATTTCGTTCTCCTTCTGCTTTTGAAAAAAGATTTTTCAGTAAAAGTAAAATTCGAGAGTATTTAAACTTTTGTTGGAGGAAATATATTTCATCGTTTTCATTAAGTTTAGATTATTAATTGATGTCAGTTCTTCAAAATATTAAAACCATTTTTGGAAGTGTTTTTATTGTTTAAAAATGCTTCCCTAATATTTATGATAAAAAAATTAATTTTTTGATAAATTTGAAAAATCTTCAACAATAATATGTTTTTTAGTCGCATTTTTTAAAAATCCTGATTCAAAAATTGGAGCTTTAAATATCTGAATGGCACAAAAAGTGTGCCTGTAACCCAAAATCTTGATTCACGTTGAATTCAACTATTTTCAATTATTTACTGAAATATGACACGTGGATTTCGATAACTAAAAAGACATTTTTTACAAGTGTTTTTGGTAGTATTTTTCATTTTTCTGAAAATGTATTGTCAAACTATAATATAAATCAGAACCATGAATGTTATTTCAAACTCTTTTTCACGTTTCATTATGAGTGATCACGTAAATTATAAAAAATACATATCAAGATACCAGATTGTAAATGTGAAGTGCCTTAGTACTACGTCGCACATAATATCTTTCGCTAGCAGAACTGAATTACTGAATTAGTCCAAATTTTTGAAATTTTGAATGAAATATGTATAAGAGACCTGAGAAAAGATAAATATCTTCTTTTATTTTTACGCCTTCATTCCATACTGATGCTTTTAGGCAGTGTAATATTAGAGCAGTACACTGGCAAAACACGAATTACTTTTTTGTGTAGGGAATAGCTACCCAAACTAATCACTCAGCAGCGCAGCATGGTGGTGCTGCACGAACTGAACCACTGAGTTCTCTCTTTTGGTTCCGCGAGTCGAGGCAGTTAGTCTCTGGCCAACAGTGATCCCAACTTCGGCATGTAGGCGTACCAAGCCTGCGCTAAGACGCTTAAGAGGAACACGATGCGACAACTAGTTTACATGGCAATAATAGACCGCGCCGTGCTCCTCTTATTCATAGCTAGCACTAGCGCAGTACGTGGAATAATGGAAGCGAGAAGGCGAAGAAGAGAGGATGTAGCGCAAGTGAGGGGGAGGATCTCTTAAAAAGAAAGAGAGATAGCTAACAGAGTCTGTTTAAAAAAAGCCTAAGGACACACAGGCCTACTCCCTAAAAATTGAGGGAAAGTCGGTAAAGGAAGCTCTCGGAGTGTTGATAAGCGATATCAGGGAGTTGAGGGATGAGGTCAGGGGGGCTATGGCGCAGATGGAGAATTTAAGGAGGACCTGAGGCTCAGAGATGAGAAGTGGGAAAAGGAGGTAAAAGAGCCGAGGGAGAAATTAGAAGGATTGGAGAGGGAGGTAGTGTAGGTAATGAAGGGAAAATCAGTTAAAATGAAGCAGACGGAAGAAGAGATTAGGGCTTGAAAGGAAAAGGCGGCAAAAGTAGCCTTGAAAAGGTGGAGAGCAGGTCGAAAAAAGAAGTCGTTGACCGAGGGAGGGTAGAGAATATATCATTATTATTGTAATTTTGGTGATTATTTTAGTTTTTGGGGATAAATTGGGATATGTTTCAGTAATTGCAAACTTTCGGCTTATTGTATTTTTTTGAGTATTTTGGGGGATGAATTCAGGTATCTTACACATTATCTAGGGCAGGCAGGGGGGGGGGGGTAAAACTTTATTGTCGAACTTTGGACAGGGAATAAAATGATTTTCTTAAAAATTAGTTCAGACTTTTACTCGTTTGGGGAAAAAAAACTTTTGCGTTTTTTCATTCACCATAAGCATTGCAAACTTCAGTTTCATTTTCTTATTAGGATTAAAACAAATTATAGCATCCTTGCAAGTAAATTGAAATCAGTGTATCTGCATATGATGGTTGATAAAAATGTAATAAATAAATTATGGGGCAAGAAGAACTTGATGATTGGAAAAAATCGTTGATCTATTGAAGAAGTGTGTCACTTCAGAAATTATTATGTTCATATTATTCTTCGGAATCATTTTATTTCCTGACGTACGAGATTTGAACTTAAAATTATGATCCCTAACCATTTTTTTAGAGTAATTTTATTTGGAGCGTTATTGTTTATTGTTACAAGAAAACCAGCCCTTACAGAATTGACTGGCTTAAAATATTTTTTGCGAAATCTTCTATCGTAATTTTTAACTTGTAGGATTTTTCTAAGTGCACTAGTGCTAGTGCCTCGTTAGTGTCCCTCGGGTATGACTTTAGTACAAATATTCCTGCAAGGGTTATACCCTTTCCTTCTTTTTGTAAACAAACTTTTGCCTTTCTGCCTGTATCGTGAGTATCTGTTTTTTATTTACTCGAAATGCAAACGTAGTGCCGCCTCTCTTCCCCCGTAGCGTCGCACAGTTACTTGCATTGAAGCGGTCACCGTGGTGGGGATGGTTGCAGGAGAACGGGCGGTCTTTACCACAGCTTAGGACTCATGCTCACGCACGCACGGCTGTTTATGCGGTGCTCCTGATTTGTCCAACTTGAAAATTTTATAACTCACAAACTAAAACTTCAACTGATTTTTGGAAAAGCAATTTTCTATTTCTTTTTTGTTTCTTTATACAGCCATTTAAGTCGCGACACTTGAGTCTGGGAGACCTTGTATAGCCAAATAAGCTGCCAAATTCATGAGACGAAAGATCAAGCCCATCGCGATGCTAACGTAAGAACACCATCGATAGGATTATTTGTTATATAAATTAATGTTTCAGGTTTAAGATGGTTACTGCCCAATATGCCGAAGGAATTTTTTTGTTTGACTTTAATTTTGTTTTTTGCTTTTTTTTAATAGTCGGCACGAGGCTGTTCTGGTATATATCATCAGTCATGGATGTGTTTTTACAATGCAATTAAGTTATCTGATGAGAGCAGTTTGCCTAATTTGACATATTGGGAAAAGCCTGCGGTTGTTACCTTAGCATTCACGGACTTTGTTGCAGCCAAGTAAACGATGGTTAAACCTACAGCCTAAGGTGGGTTCCAAACCACCAAAACCTCAGTAAAGATACACAGAAACATTTCCATAGGTCTGGCTCAGGAGTTAAACCTCGTACCTCCAACGTGAAATCCGGGCGACTGGCTACCTCAATTGGCGAGGAAGGGCATATTGTGGGGGTGGGGATATACATTTTTGGATTCATCTGGAATCCTCGTATTTTTTTTTAATAACACGTTCGTCCCGAAACATTGCTCCGACTCACTGCGATAATCAAACACTCTAGCGATCATCTCAGGTGCATTTCTTAAAAACTATTTGTCGCCATATTTTTCTGTCTTGATATACCTCCTAATCTTTTTTTACGCACAATGCATTTTCTCATGCAAGCTATTGTGTTTCTATAGCTTTTCATGTTTCTTTGAATTAGGGTATGATTCACATATTTTAAACATTCTTTCAGCGGTCTTCCTCCGGACAAGCTGCCATTTAGTCTATGAGCCGGGGGGGGGGGGGGGTCTATGGCCGATGGAAGTAACGGGCTCCACCCAATTTTTCTTATGTATCTTGACCTCCTGATTACGAATTTCGAGGGTGGATTGTCCCAAAGTTAATAGGTAATTAGTTATTAACAATTTAATTGTTTAAACGGCCACAGTTTGTTTGTTTTAAAACTTATTGTTATTATGGCACCTGAAATATATTCCTTATCTCACGGAGAATCCGTCGTTTTTTTCATATTGGAAAAAACTTAAATAGAACTTGAGATACAGCGAACCGAGCCGGGAAGACACCTTAATGAAAATTGTTATAACTCGAGTTCTAATCAATATTTTTTGGATCTCAAAAAACCGACGCATTCTTCGTTTAAACAATTAAATTGTTATTCGGACTAGAATAAGTAACTGAAAAATTCAAAGGTATAAAGATTCCGACAGAAGCCCTTATAGTAACGGTCGGCTGTTCGTGCTTCGTACTTTTTCCCCAGAAGTACGAATGAGCGATGGGGAAGAAGAAATAAGGGGAAGAAAGTGGGGAAAGCGAGGGTTAATGAGGGTAGGGAAAGTAGTTGGTAGTAAGATAATTAAGGGAAAATGAGAAAAAATACTAGGAGAAACAATGTAGGGGGAGCAGGGGAAATAAGGGGTACTGTCAAGAGGCGAAGTGAAGGTACTGTGAAATGCCGAAGTATGGGGAGTAATTGGAAATAATTCAAGTGTAAAGAGCGGTGGCGAGGGTGGTTGAACAGATAAAACGTGATGTTAAACGAGGAGAAAGAAGGGGATAAGTAGAGAAATTGAGGAAAAATGAGGAGAGAGGACTAGGTGAAGATAATGAGCGGGGTATTAGCAAGAGAGAGGGAAACGAATGGAGGGGGAATGTGTGAAATGGAAGTTGGGAGATTAGGGGGAGGGAACAGTAGAAAAATTGAAGAGAAATTTGGAAGGGAAAGTAAGAGGAATTTGAGATAATGATTGGATGTGAGCGTGGCTAGGGAGGGGAGTGACGGGATACGGCTACCAGGATAGTGCGGATAAATAGGGTTGGGAACGGCGTGTCTGGGAAAGACAATTAGGGGAAAGGGAGGAGAGATTTAATACAGGGGAGAAAAATTTGGGGAAGGAAGGGATTGCAAAGGTTTAAGTGAGGAGAAGGGAGAGTCTGGGAAGTAGAGAAGATAAAGCACTGCAGGGAATAGAAAGTCAATTTGAGCGTGATTAAAATTATTTTAAATCAGTATAACTGAATTGAATTAGCTAAATGCAATTATTAATTAAAAGGTGTCATGAAAGTTTCGGAAACCGAAGAACTATTTCTTTAGATTTTTTGCAGAATTTTTTAACTGAAAAATTTATTATCAAGCCACTAGTCTCGATTCATTTTTGCTTATTTTAATCTCAATTCTAACTATTCATGTATAGGTACCTCGGTAGAAAAAAATATTTTTTATCCCAAATTACTCATGAAAAATGAGTGAAAATATTAAAAGCTATGACGGAATGAAAATATCAGCAGTTTTTGAAAGACATAATACGATTTTATGTTCCCATACAAAAATATTTAATTTTAATTTTATCTATTTGTAAAGTTTAATTGTGAAGGCAAATAAATTTAAAATAATTCAAAGTTAGCCTTGACCATTTTTAAAGTTTAAATTATATTTTCGTGCATTTCAGGTAATGTTAATTTTGAACTGTTTTATTTTCATAATTTTAATATGAAATTATTCAATTTTGAACTTTTTGAATTCATTATTCTGCAGTTACAGTTATGTCGGCAAAGCGAGTGCTCACTGGCGCGAAATATCTGTGAATCATAAGATTCAGAGAATCCTCATTCAATATTGATACAGTGACATTGGCAATATGAACATCTATGCGTAGTTTAACTCTTCCATATCTATTATTAAGACCGACTTTGCGAGCATTGTATGGAAGCAATGGTCCAGTATTCCTGACTACTACAATGAGAAAACCATTATCTTCTGATACTTCATAAAATCCTGGTTCTTAAACCTCTACTTGTCCTGTTTAATAATCTTTGAAACGATGAATATTAACCCGAATGGGATATGGACAAACTGTGTCTACTTTATGTGGCCAAGCTAATTCTGGAGAAAGACAGTATAAGCAGTAACTTGGTTATTGCACGGAAAAAATTCCGTCATTTTTAAAGTGAGTTGATAATAAAATAGTTCAATGCTTATTGTGGATTAATCCAATAAAATATATTTAAAAGATTCAATAAAAGTTAAATTTGAGGTATTGGGTATTTGTAAAGAACTGCGCTAACGGTCAGTGCTGTAGTACGAACGTTCACTGGCCTACGTGAACGAAGGTGAATACCCAGTCCGTCCGAATCCGACGAGTCCTACTGTATTCGGGGACCACTTCATGCGCAAGCGATACTGCGCATTTTTGTTTAAAAATAACCAAAAATTCCGCAATTTTATCACAATCTTATATTTCTGTTGTAACTTGCTTTAAGGTATTTAAGACGCAAAAAAATTCGTATAAATGTATGGACGTGTGGTCTCCCAGACCACAGAATATTTTTGATATGTGGTTCCCTTCCCTACTGATGTAAACGACTATCTATTCTAAAAGTTGATGAAATTAGTTTACTTCTGACTTATTCCAGTGCCCTTTTATATACTTGTAGATGTCAGGAAAAAAAAACTTCTTCACATATCTAATTATTTATTAATATATAAAGCGGTCTGTACGAGGGGCTGGTCACTCAGATGTCAGGAAGTCAGACTAACAGTTACTGCAAAAGGAATAACGAATAGAATTTAGAGATTCCTACTAATCGTCACAGGGTCTTCCGTAAGTCCGGCTGTCACCTGAAATCTCAGTGACCAGCCCCTCGGTCTGTAAGACATCAGCTCCATGCTAGTTTAAAAATTAAATATGTCCACACGTGAAGGTAAGTTTAAAAATCTTTTTTATATTCCGGAATTTACACGTCCTTGTTCCCCTCTTTTCTTTTTTTTTTAATTCCCTTTTTTCCAGAAATTTCATGGAACCTTCCCTTTTTCACTTTTTTTTTATTTTTGCTTAAACGCGAACATTTGAAATTTATAATTTGATCGATTTGATTGATATGATTTATTGATTTGATTTGATTGATAATTTGAATTAATAATTTGAATTTGGTTGAAAATTGAATTTTTATGATTAAAAATTCATATTTTTTGATGAAAAATCAACTATTTATTTAAAAGTTTAACTATTTCGTACAGAATAAACTATTCAACTTTTTCATTAAAAATTGAACGATTTATTGGAAAATTTATTTATTCTGTATATAATTAACATTTTTGTGGGAAAATAATAATTGCGTAATGAGAGTTCAAACTTTTTACAGATAAATTGGCCTTTTGACTACAATATCAAAATATAGGCCCGATCCATGAATGTGAATGAATGTCTCTATTATGTTTTTGTCAGCGGGTGTGGAAAATTCGATAACGAGCATGGTTCGCTTCTCGAAGTCAAGGAGGACTATGTCAGGCCTCGAGTGTGCAACAGAAACAATTGTCGAGAGTATAAAGTTCCAGTATAAAGTATAAAGTTCCAGTATAAAGTTCTTATTCTCCACAATTGACTTAATTTCCCTAGGATTTCTCCTGTGCTTTCTGAATTCGGGCTTTCAGAAGTAAGTGTTTGAGATAGATAAAATTTGATGCATGTTGCCTACTTCTGATACTGAAGTTAAGTCCAAGTTTTTTAGCAGCCTCCTCTGCTGCTTTGTACAGAAACGCTCCTTTGCCCACTTCTTCATGCTTTCTGACCATTTTAAGAAGAGGGTCTCTTCCATTTGCGATTCTATGTGCTCTGCCCAGAATAATACTGTTGTGAAGACAATCAAGATTCAATATTCCACGACCACCTTGGCGGCGTGAGATGTAGAGTCGGGGAACAGAAGACTTAAGATGCATGCTTTTTTTATGTGCATAACCTTTCGTGTCCTGATATTAAGGAATCTGAGCTCGTTCTTCGTCCAAGGAACGACTCCAAATTAATAAAGTACCACCGGGACGGCAAGCATATTTGCTGCAGATAATTTGTGACCTTTTAGCTTTTAAGTTGTAGTAAGTCTGACTTAAAGTTGGGGGACTAAATGTTGAACTACTCGAAGAAGGCGCTCATACGATTACAATCGAAGATCACTTACACGTAAACTCGTACAATTATACAATTTAACTATTTAATTTTGGATTCTAAATGCTTCTTCTTTAGTTGAAAATTTAATTAGTGGGTTGAAAATTCATGTAATTTGTTGAAAATGCTTCTCGTTTGGCAGAAAATGAATCTCCTTGACAGAAAATAAATTTGATGCTTTTGAGAATTAAGCTGTTTGGTTTAAAGTAGAACTCCTTTTTCAAAAACTTATTATCTGACTTAGGATTCATCATTTCAGTTGAATATTCATCTAAAATGTTGAAAATTAGTTTTTTTTAAAGTTGAAAATTGAACTATTTTTTAAAAAGTTTGTATCTTTTTCGTTTGAAAATAAATATTTTTTGTTTAGTTGAAAGTTCAACTTTTTGGTTAAACATTCTTGTATTTTGTTGAAAATTCGCCCTTCTTGTAGATAACTAATCTCATTTCTTGAAAACCCATGTGAAAAAGGTATATGTAGTTTGTATATGGTGGAGAAGACAATAACTTTTTTTCTTGGTCTTCTGAAATTTTCTATGTAAAGCAAATGAAAAATCTCAGTGTTTTGTCACCTAGATATAAATTATATATAACTTTTTCTCCTGGGAAATCAACTTTTTTGTCGATAATTCAACTAATTGGTTCAAAATTGATCTGCTTGGTTAAACATTTGTCGGGGTTTTTCTTCAAAACTAATTTTTTGGACTGAAAATTAGAGTATTTCATTTTTTGTTGGTAATTCATCTTTTTCAGTCAAAAATTCGTCTCTTTGGGTTAAAAATTAGTTTTGAAGGTATCACAGTCAAAGTTTATCTCCGAGGCGCATAGTTTTTAAAATTCAACTGCTTGGTTGAAAATTAAACGGGTTTTTTAGGACGTATTTTTCTGGCTTGCCATGCATTATTTCTGTCGGGAATTCGCTTCTTTAGTTGAAAATTAATTTTTTGAACTAAAAATTAAATATTTTATTTTTTTTTCATCTATTTCTTGGTTAAGAATATGATCTTTCTTTGTTGAAATATCAAATGTTTTTTATTTGAAATTCAGATTTTTTTGGTTGAAATATAGGCTATTATATTCATTTTTCGTTAAGAATTTTTTTAAATTAGTTTTTTTAAATCATTTTTTTTATCTGAAAATTATATTGTTAATTCAAAAATTAGGCTTTTTTAGTCAAAAATTCGAGAATGTGGTTGAAAATTTATATATGGTATTGGAAATTTTCTATTTTACAGGAAAATCAATCTTCTTGGTGTAACATTAATTTTCATTACAATTGAAGTACTTGGTTAAGAGTTAAACTAATTTGTTCAAAATATTTTTTTTGTTTGTTTAAGATTTAGAATTCGAAATAGTAATTCAGCTTTTTAATTTAAAATTAGTATTTTTAGTAATTCGTTTGCTTTGGTTAAAAATTATTATTTTTCTAGTTGAAAATTGATTTTTTTGTTAAAAAATCAACAAATTTTTTGGAACCCTGATGCCTTTGTTAAATCCATATTTTTTTTATTAAAATTTATCAATTTAGTAAAAAATTGACCTTTTTAGTAGTAAATTCAACATATACGATTTTTTTAAATGACTGATTTCATCAGTGAGTCAAATCTACTAATTTAAAAAGTCCGCATAGCATTATTTTTTAAAATGTTCAATTTTATTCGTTTTCAATTTTAAATTCTGAAAACCTTTTATGAAACAATTTTATTGGCAACTTTAAGATAACATAAAAAGATGAGGATTCATATTTCCTTTGCATGTTGAGTGACTTTGATAGTGTTTTAAAGACTGAAAAGTACTGAAAGAATAACCAAACTGGATGCGAGAAAGTCGAAGAAGCTCGTGAGAGTTGCACGCGATGGACGTTACTTTTAATTTCTAGGAGGGCAAACTTTAGCGAAGGAAGACGGATCGCCGACGAGCATCCCTTACTTTGCCTTACTTTAGTTTTCTTCCTTACAGCGGGTCTTTCTCATTTTTTTCCTTTTTAGAAAGAAAAGTGGTTAGTTTTTGAACGTACCTAGTCACGAAACGCCGAATGCCAAACAAAGACGTTCACTGACGTTTATTCACTCGATAAAAATTTTTAAATCGCAAGAATTAAAAAAAAAAGATTACGAATTTTGAAAGACAATTGTAGTGCATACATAAAATAGAAAACATGAATTAAAATGTTACTTGAATTGATTTTTTTAAATTCTAAGAAACCATGAATACTTTTCCGTAGTTGTTGAAGAATCCCGTAATTTTTGCCTGCTGAATATCCCCTTCCGCAAAAAATTTTTCTGGCTACGGCCTTGATGATACCAAAAAAGACAAAATATTGTTTTGACTAAGAAAGAAACAAAAATAAACATTGAATTCGATTGTTGAATCATTGCAAAAATGATCTTCGGTTGGCCGGGTCAGTGATTGATCTTGTCTTAGTGGGTTAAATCACGGACTGATTTTTCCTACGTTGGTTAAAACAACTGATCTTATCTGACTTGATTGGATCACTGACTGATAATATATTATATGGCCAGACTAGTCTCTAATCTCGTCTCAGTTCGTCGAAACCGACTGATCTTAGCTTCGTTTGTTGCAGTTTTAATTTATTTTTCTATTTCTCTGGATCACTATCTGATTTTTCCCTAGTTCATCGAAACACAGATTTAGTCTTAGTTAGCCGGATCAATGACTGATCTTGCCTTAGTTGCTTGAAACAACAACTGATCGTGTCTTAGTTGGTTTAATCACTGACTGATCATGTCTTAGATATCTGGACCACTAGCTGATCTTGTCTTGGTTGCCAGAAACACCGATTGATATTGCTTTAGTTTGTCAGACCACTGATTGATCTTTCTTTAATTGGCTGAAACATAGACTGATCTGCCTTGGTTGGTTGGAACATCGAGTGGTCTTGCCTGAGTTGGTGAGATTACCGACTGACTTTGCCTTAGTTCTCTGGAAGATTGACTGCTTGTCTCTTAGTTGATCGAATCAGTGACTCATCTTGTCTTAGTTGGTTAAATTACGGACTGATTTGGCCTTAGTTGGTTGAAACAACAACTGCTTTTGTCTCAGTTGATTGGATCACTGACTGATCTCTTAAATATATGGACCACTGACTTATATTGACTGAGTTTTCCGAAATACTGACTTATATTGTCTCAGTTGGTCTGATTACTAACTTATCTTGCCTTAGTTGGTTCGAAAACCGACTGATCTGACCACAGTTTCTAGGAATTTCAACTGATATTGCCTTAGTTGGCTAGAAATACCGACTGATCTTGCCTTCATTTGTCGGATTATTGATTGAACTTTTCTTACTTGGCAGGATCACTGACTTATTTTAGCTCAGTTGGTTGGAGCACCGACTAATATTTTTTTAGTTTGTCAGAAGACGGACTGATGTGATTTTGCTTTAGTTCGGATGAAATTAGTTATTTAATTTTATTTCGACATTAAAAATATTTGCATATTTTGAAAATTAAACACGTGATGTTTCCTAGATTTTTAAAATAAAGAATCTGAATCCGTTGGACAAAACAGCGGATGTTCTAAAGTTTTTAATTTTTTTTAATCTGAATATTTTAAAAACTATATTTTTTAATTTTACTTAGAATTGTTTTGAAATACTGCAGTACTAGGAAAATTGTTCGGTCAGTTTCGGGCTTAGAATAAAAATTACGTTTAAAAATGCTGCCACATCTCACTTAACATAAGATCGCGGGTCTGTATTATGAATAAACGTTTCCTCATTCAGGTTGGAGGTAAATTATTCAAAATCAAATTTGTTCCACCTATGAACAGGTTTTATGCAAACAATTTTCTGATTATTATTCGATTTAAATTCGCTTGTAATGTGCTTGAAATGGGAATTAAATCAATTTGATTTTTTCGAAATTAAAATAATTTATTTTTAATTTTGAAGCCAGCATTAGTTTAAAGACTTATAAAATTATATTCTTATGCTTATTCAGGATTCAGTGAGACTTGTCTCTCAATTGCAGGATTTAATAAGAGTACTTTTTTAAAGTTGCTGGGATTTAAATTGAAATTAATTAGAAAAATTTATACAAATAATGTATGAAACGAGTGCAAATGATATATAATATTTTACACTATTCATAATTTGTCTGCCTTTGTCTAGATAATGTTATTGAAACCGATTTTTACTTCTGAATAAGCAAATTGAGTCAAAATTAATAGTGGAAAATGAGATTGTATTGGCCTTTTTTTAAAAATAGTGGAGAAATTTCGAAAGAGAAAATCGGATAAAACGTGATCGTTTCTCACAGCAAATAACTAATTGTTTTATTGCGCGTTGTCACTTATTTTGTCTTATTTTTTCTCCTAAACTTTACAATTTTGCTTACGATATAATTCTGAAGTATTTTTACGACTTCAGTGTGGAAGAAGCAGAGTCGTGAGATAAAAATAATTTATTATGAGAAAAATGGTTTATGAAATTTATCATCTTGTTTTTTTTTTTACTTCAGGAAAGAAATCTATTGATATTAAACCATACAATCTGCGTGTTAATTTTTAAAATCCTAGATGATAAAAATTAGTATCTAGGTTTCACGGTGTTCTCAGTGTGTAATGAAGAATCAGATAGCGCTTAATATATATATATTTAAAATTTTGTCATAAGGACAACCGCAGGATTTTGCCGGGATCGGGTGCTGATCTGAAAAATGGCACCCGATCCCAGCGAAATCCGGGTAAAATTTCAGCCATAACCACGTCTCACGACCGTGAAATAGCTGGTTTCAGTCTGTGACGGAATGAATATGACGATCCGGCAAAAGTCTCGTGCACCCTGAGGACACGGAGCAACCCAAGGACGCCCGCCTTCTGCATTTTCACCGCAACTATTTTAGCATATTTTTCACATGCAGGGATGCTTTTCAGGCTATTATCCAGTGAAAGCTTGGCACCTCTAACAGCGCTGATGATGAGGACGAATAATTTAACATCATTTTACTTCGGGTAAAATCGTCGCAACTCTCTTACAAGGTCTCTATACCTCTCTTTTTTTCATTTTCCTTGGCTATGATGTTTTTGTCAGCTGGTGCCAAAAATTCTATAACGAACATGGTTCGCTTCTCGAAGTCAAGGAGAACTATGGCAGGCCTTGAGTTGTGTAACAGAAATAATTGTCGAGAATATAAAGTTCCAATATATTCGGCACTTCTCATTCTCAACAATTGACTCGATTTCCCTAGGAGCGTTTAGCGGAGTAATATTAAGGTTAATGCCGTCAGAGTGACAGAGATGGTAATAAATCACTATTAGTGCCGCATTGTGCCTTTGGATGTTGGTCGTTCCCGCATGAGTTGGACAACTAGATTGTATGTGTCCCCGTGATTTAAGGAAAGCAAAAGTTAGCTCACACGACATTGACTGATCCTCCACATTTCTGTCGAAGTTGCCGTGCGTCCTCTTATCGAGGAGCTGTTCACGGAAGTCTTTCTCCTATGCTTTCTGAATCCGGGCTTTTAGGAGTGAGTACTCGAGACAGATAAGATTTGATGCATTCTGCTCACTCCTGATACTAAAATTAAGTCCGAGTGTTTCAGC